>JAVFBW010177893.1:0-10817 GCA_034783835.1 Mopalia ciliata
ATATCCACTTAGTAGACACTAATTATGTTATTTAATTGTGGGCATATATTGATTAGAGCAATGACTGGTACATATACTTGGTGTATTATGCACAGGATGTTATTGAGCTGTTGACTTCTGTAGCATCAATTGTATTCCAGTTACACTGTAGGTGGAATGAGTTGAATGTGTCAGCATCATAAAGCAAGTCAAATAACTTTAAATCCAACATTTGATACTAGCTAACAAACAAACAGTTGTAAGAATCTTGTTTCTTAGACTCGACTTCTCATTTGGTTGAATTTCAATATTTTGCTTTGTGAATGCCTAGTTTGAGGTATAAGTCAATTGCCAATTCAATTTTCAATGGTTGCATAAAAGTAGGATTGTCAAAAGATGTAAGCATTCTTCAAAACAGCTCTTGTGCATTCTATTGCTGTGGCAAGATTTTGAAGACTATAGAAAATCAGTCCATTCAAATTCTGCTTCAATCCCACTTTACTGCCGCTGGTAATTTTATGATCGTTGGTTAGCTGTGGAAGCGGTATTTCATGTTGGGTCTCTTTGTGTGCAGCCTACCGTTACAGGGAATAAGTTGAAGGTAATATGAATTTACAGCATTGATAGGGCTCTGGCAAATTGAATCTGTGGAAATGCTGCCTCATAAAAGCAGATCAGCGAGCACAAATCAAGCATGAGTTGGGCATGTACTCAGGTCGCAGGCTCTATCGCACTCATCACAGGTGATCCTCTTCCCTCAGGTATTATCTCTTCTCAACCAGCGTCCTGGAAGCGAGCTCACCGAACCACCGCCTGGCTTCCTGTCAGCCAGAAATTATTATTTGATAAACGGTACAGGCTATCATCACATCTCATCTGTCGTCTTCAGTTTTCAAGCAGAGCTGTTAGCTAGGTCACAAACCAAGTCAGAATTTATGATCTGCCTCCAACCGTTCCACTTTCCCCCTATCAAATTAGCTTGAACAATATATTAAGAAAATTCTCTCAATTTGCCTTGATATGTCTAAGCTGTTATTTGTCAGTCTGCTCAAATATCTACTAGAGGAGTCCTGCTATTTTCATTGGACTTGTTACAATGTTCAAAACAACCCATCATTTGGTAAAAAGGAATCTATGAAAACAGGGGAAAATGTGCATTATTATCACATATACATATACATATGTATATATATGTATATATCAAAAAAATATATTAAGCGTTGTGATTCAGTGTGCTTAGTTTATTGAAAAACAGAGCAATGAGAGCATTTTGTCTTCTAAAAAATGGGGGAACCTGCTACTATTCTAATTTCACATCATTAGCCTTCAAATGTAGATTATTATTTAGATTAATTGCTCACTTTACCTGGGCAATTTATGCTCTCTTATTTGGATTGAAAGCATGAGTATATATTTCCCTGGTCTTGTCTAGAAGAAGTTGTGTTTAAGGATACAAAGTAAAAGCCATTTCTATCCTCCATCATGTTTGGCAGACAGCACTCTGATATAACTAGTTTAGAAACCCTACATGTGAAAAAGACATAAAATGGTGCTGAGAACGAGTACAGTAGTATCCACACTTCATCGGCATTAGGGAACTACAGATCAATAGCTGGGAGACAACGTCCAACTCCTGCCTTGTAACGGCATGTGTCTTTAGACAGCTCTCTCATTCAATCACTCCTTTAACCCAGCTGCTTCTAGTTCGACTCTAAAACCTGGTCTCTCAACCAACCTCTTAATTAGTGCGGAGACAGAAATTGCCAAATCTGTCTTTCTCTGGATACCAATATCTTAACAATGTTTACTCCCTGATTTACCCACCCACACTAATAAAATGGTTTCTCGATAATCTGCAGTTCACCATGGCTTCAAGTTGTTTATTTACCCTAACATTTCCAATAATACCTCAGGGTTATTGTGAGACACTGAATGATCCGTCTACTCTCTGAAAAGATTCTACCAATCACTATGTGGGTGTGGGCATTTAAAGCTTGCTTTTTGTTTCCCAATTGAACCAAAAGAATATGTACCATTGATCAGGGTCATGATCTTTACCGACGGAAAGCATTACCTTGGGTTCTACCTTTCTTTATAATATATGATAAAACAAGTCTAAATCTTGTGTTTGCAACCATTCTTAACCTCCAGTATCTCATTCCTCAGTAGACATGGCAGGTGAGCACTCAGTATAAGACGGTTCAGCTCTCTGTGTTCATGACCTTTCTAATAGAATGAAAGCTCACTGGCTGATTATTCCAGCGCTTCTTTATCTCATCAAGGAATTATTTGAGGTGGTTTATGGGGCAGGAAATCCCCCGTGAGCAAAGAGGGATAAAGAGGTGACGCTGGATGCAGTCAGCTGGAAACACTGTCTAAAGGATGTGTTAAAAAGGGTAACCTCCCTGCCAACAATGACAGTGATGGCCGGAGAATCGATGATCACATCACGTTCAAACATCCAGCTTACTGGAGAAACAGGAGAATTCAGTGGCAGATACCTCTAGTCTGTTTTCACAAGTGTCAAGGCCATGGCTTTTTTCTGGCTCTGTTGAAGTTGTCTCTGTCAAGCTGTCAATTCCAAACCTTGCATTGTTTTTATCATTTTTTCCCTTTGAAATATAGAATCTGTTTTTCAATAATCAATGCTTATGTTCATTTTGAACAAAGCTCCAATATATATATTTTGTTGTTTTTTTTGTTGTTGTTGAAAAGTGACAACTATGTTAATTGGGTATGTAGTTAATAACCAGGTTTATCCTAAATGACCTCCAAATTCGTCCATAAAATTGCTATTTAGACAGCATGATGATCAGCGACTGATTGCCTACACAGGTATATAGACAGGGGCAGTGCTTTTTACAGGGTTTCCTCTTGGCTTTCCTCTGAAATGAGGCATGGAAAAGTGTACCTATATACCTGAGTAGATAATCAACCACTGGTCATGACTCTGTCAACTCAGTTACATAGATCAAATTTTCTTGGTTTGAAGGCAGGCTCAATTTGAGACAAAAATTGACACTGGTCCAGACAACACATACAATAAATGTATGTGAAAAAGGTGAAACTTAGATAATATAAATCTTGGGAGAACTTGAAGCATCTGTACGCGATCAGACAAATGATGGCCATCTAACCCTTGGAGAGGTAGTTTCCATTGATTTTTCTCCACTCTTTAGGGTTGGATGTAAGCTTGTGTAATGTTTAATTCAGAGTTTACTCCTGGTGGAATTGATGTGACTATTGCTATGGAGAGAGAGAGAGAGCACTTCTGACTGATCTGCTCAAGGGATGGGTCTAACTGAGTCTTGTACAGGTCCTGCTTTAAGTGAAGAGAACTACTGTTTTCTTCCTCAATATCACTTGATTCTTCTTGAACTCTTCTTCACAAATTATCTTTTCTTTATTGGCTTCTTCTTTTACAGTCCTAGTTACAGAAGTTTTTCCAAGTTTGTCTCTGGCTTCCATCTTTTCCATCAGCTTCTGTCATTAACAGCAAATCTTGTTTCAGTTGGATAGATATTTAGTGTTGTTCACAAGTTTATTTTACTTAAAGATTTTGTATTGCCAGGTGGGTGTTTGGGAGGGAACTGCCTCTTATCCTGGTGTACTCACCGGGCAATGTGAAACGGATCTATTTGTGATGCCTTTGCATTACGTCCTGTATTTGTCTGGTCTTGTCATTGTTTGTTGGTCTAAGATGGAATCTTAATCAATCAAACAAACAAGCATTGCCAGAAATAACTAGAAAAACCATAAAGATACCTCTTAAAATTGTCTCTTACATGTATCTCCAGATTCACCAGATAATTAGATATTTTGTTGCCCGAATAAAAGATGATCTTGAACAAGTTACACAAGCACTTTGTCGATGGAACAAGAGGGGACTATCAGTTTACCCCTTGCCTGTCTGTATGTCTGTCTGTCCATTAGGCGGTCAGTTTTTGCTTTGGTACTGTACCTGGGAATTGAAGCCAAAATTTATTTGCAGCTTTATACATGTAATGACAGCATAGAGATCAAGTTTGTGTTTCAACACAGTTTTCATAATTACATGTATGACCATTTTGTATTTTTTAAATGGGAAATCTCTGCTATCAGTTAAACTTACTTACATAATGTAAATCTGTATTTGAAGTTTGTTGCCTAATTGTGTGTGCAATTTTTCTCTTTATGTTTTCCACATGTTGCAACACCATGGGATGGTAGTCTGTTGAACATGAAGTCATTCAGGAACAGTGTTTATATGTGCTGATGATTGGTGTGTTGCAGTGCTTCTTAGATAAAAGCTTGAAAGTCTTCTGATATGCTTATAGCTTGAGGAAAAACCTGAGATTTGATATGCAGTTTATAATATAGAGTATTCCCTGTGGACAGGATGATGTGGCCTTAACAGTAATGGGCCTTTGAAGAATACTGTTTACCAGGAGGAGTCTTCTCAAATATTCTCTTCTTTGCTGGCACTTTAGTAAATACCCAAATACTTTTAGGTATTTCTTTTTGACAAAATATCCCATATTTCTCCCATTTTTTGTATAAAATTATATTAGTTATTTTTCTTCGAATCTGCACTTGCTGTCACTATTAAACTTGACTATACTCTCTGGTAGCCTCATAATTTTCTGGGGAATTGTTTTGCTTCATTCTGTGTAAATTATTATAGTCTCTACTGTCGTCTTTCTACGAACAGTGTATTGATCCATAAGATAGGCTTGGTTGCCATGGTTAACAGAAATAAGCTGTGAGCCTCTCTGATAGTGAAAGTCGTGAGGAAGTATGGCATGCACCAACAAGTCCCAACGTTCCAATAACTCCAACATCTACACCAATTTCTTCCAAATTTCTCGCCTTCTACTCATTCAATAATTTTTTTTGTTACTTTGAATTCTTGAGCTGTGTTTGGTCACGTCTTGATAAGGTTAAGGTTCAACAGACTTGAAACACCAACAACGTCCCCAGATTCTCAACAATCCTGAAGGCTAAGATTCTATCTCTAGTCCTGTTCAAATGTGCCAGGATATTTTATATTCATGTAGATGGATTTTGTTTTGATTGTGTGTGTGTTGAATAAAGAGTTATTCTCTTGTTGCCCTGGTGCTCTCATATCTGAAGGCCCACAAGAATCCGATCTGCTTGTAATATCTTTGTGTTTTGTCTTGAGATTGTCATACCTTGTCATCGTTCACTAGAATTATATTTAGAGTAGATGCGATTTACTGTTGTATGATAATATCAGCAGCCTGTTACATAAATCAATGTACGATAGTTGAGACATCTTCATGATTATGATTTTGTATTTGCTTCAGACTTTCAGCCTTATGTCAATAGATCTGAATGGAGCTTTTCTGGTTGCTAATCATTTTGTCTTGAAAATTATTCTGTAATCAGTCTAAACTTAGCTTCCATGTAGCTGAATTCATTTTCATCAGTTAGCTAATAGTTTATACACAGTGTTTGATTATCATGTTAAAACAACAGATCTGAACCAGGGTTGTCATCTGCGTGGACATATTTCATATCATTTCACAGTTTGATTTTATGGGAGTCTGTGTTCTTGGCCCAGTTTTGGTTTTGTCGTCTCGATGACCAGCCCCTCTAATCAGCTCTCCTCGCTCTGTGAACATGGCTAAGGAAATTAAGGCTGCATGTTGTGATTAATCTTCCCAGGAGGAAATCAATTTCTAGCCAATATCCAATGTTAAACATGAAAACATCTTCTCCTAGTCAATAGAATTTTGATGTGCTGGGAAATGAGCAATAGGCAGAAATAACATAACTTTACCTTATAATAACGCTTCTGAAATTGGACCTTGTCGCCCGTAATAAGTTTCCCTGATGAGTGTGTCGGTCTAGACGCTACCGTTTCTGTGTCTCCAGGCATTGCTATTTCTACAGAACCGGTACTCTACAGGACGGGTACTTAATATTGTCAGTCAATTAATGCATATGGCTGTGCTCTGTGATTTGATTTTCTGTGTTGTGCAAAGACAACTTTTCTTTTGGTCCTGTTTAACCCATTTAAGTACAAATGCGTAAAACAAAGCCTTCTCTTATGCCACTAATTTTGTTTCCAAAGTATGTTGGATGTACGAATAAATCTACAAAGGAAACAAATTTTTTATTGGAAATGTCGACATGGCTAGATACATTTTGCATTAATTTCATGAAATAACATTGGGAGCTTTACAATTCTCTATCCATAATACATTCATTCTTTTGACATACTGCTTTGGTTTCTGGGTAATCATGCTTTTTTGATCTAACAGGTTAAACAAAGGGCACTCTGAAGGTATACATAACACAGATTTATTATTCTCTCCTTCTCTGTAAGATTAAACCTTTATTCCTGTGGTTGTCTCACATGTACAGTGTTTTTAATGAGACCTGTTGCCATAGCTTAGTGTGTGCGCTTACTCATCCTACTGCAATGAACCGTCCATGGGTCGGACCGTCCACCGTGCCTGTCGAGCATTGGGTATATGAATGAGCTAAAGGACGTGACTCCCGCAATCTCAGGGTGGTTTTTACTTTTTTATTGTTTTACTGAAATACCCTTTAGTATGACATCAAACCTCAATCAAAGTTAACAGATTAATAAACATCTTGTTTCTGAATGTTAATGATCTGGTTTTCTTTCATTGGTCACTAGGCGGGTGGTTGAAGCCGATCTGTTTATGGTGTCTGTATCGCGTCCTGTATTTGTCCCATCCTGTCTTTGTTTGTTGCCTGTGATATCAGGGGTGGTTTCCTTCATCCATTGGACTGGCATGTTGTCATATAAGTGAAATACCCTTGAGTATGACGTTAAACCTCAATCAAACAAACAAACAATCATTGGTCACTGGAACCCTCATTCAATTCAATGCCATGCATGTTGTTTATTGGCTGGCACCTTATCATTCAATTGTCCTACCCCTTACAGAAAAATCCTTTAGGATAATTATGAAATCTTGCTACTGGGTGTTCCTAACTTGGTTTTCTTTCAGCGGTAAGATTTCACCCTGTCATTCAGATGTTTAACATCTTGTTATTGGGTGTTCGTAACTTAGTTTCCTTTCATAACTCAGCAATCACCCTGTCATTCGGTTTCCTTACATCTTGGCGGGCAGTTGGAGGGAGCTTCATGTTGCCTTGGTGCTCTCAGGAAGCTGATCTGTTTGTGGTGTCTGTATTACGTCCTGTTATTGTCCTGTTTTTGTTCTGTCTTGTCTTTGTTTGTTGCCAGTGGTGTCAAGGGTGGTTTCTTTCACCCATTAGGCTGGCACGTCGTCATAAAAGTGAAATACCCTTGAGAATGACTTTAAACCCCAATCAAACAAACAAACCGTGCATCTTGTTACTGAGTGTTCATAACTTGATTTCCTTTCAGTGTTAGACTGGCAGCCTGTCATTCAGTTTCCTTACATTTTGTCATGGGATGTTCATAAGTTGGTTTCATTACAGAACTGGCCCGTGGCCATGGCTCAGTGGTAGCGAGTGCTCTTCCTGAACCGAATGTGCTTCGATTCACCGTTCAGGAGTTCGAGTCCGCCTTTTGACCATCAGGTATATAAGTGAGTCACATGTTGTGGTTCCGGCAATCGCGGGGGTGGTTTTACGAGGTTTCCTCCAGGTTTTCCACCGTAATAAGGCAGTGTGAAGTGGACAATCTGTCATCATATACATGTAAATGAAATACCCTTGAGTACGGCGTTAAACACTAATCAAACAAACAAAACAAACAAACAATCGTTACAGAACTAAGCTACATGTAGCTCCCTGTCATTCAGTTTCCTTACATCTTGTTACCGGGTGATCATGACTAGGTTTCTTTTCAGAGGTCATCTGAAATATGTCATTAAGTTGCCGCACATTTTGTTGTAATACCAGTTTGAAAGACACAATTTTGTCCAGTTTCCACCAAAGATTTCAGAAATTTTGTCAAAGTTCCTCAAATAAAATTCTTAACAGTGTAAAGCTTCAGTGAAGCCGGGGAATATGCAGAAGACGTTTACTAGGTGCTGAAACATCCATAATGCATTTGTCTGGTCTCTCCGGTAGTTACTCCCCATTGAACCTCACCAATACTCTAATTGAAGGCAATCCGCTAAGTTTCCTCTGAGCAAGATTAATCTAAAGTCTGTCTTTTTAGTCCTTGCTTAGGAAATCTGCACAGTCAAACTGGGCAGTTATTGCTTTGACCTTGGTCAGTTAACGCCAGCCATTCATCCAAGCTAAACTCAATATTTTATTCATTAGACATACTGTAGACAATGTGAGACTGTTTCGCCAGACGATTCAATACTTCCTTGGACACATTGGTTAATGGTATAGCTCCCGACCCGGGATTCTCAACAATGGGGTTTGACTATATCTTTAACATTGGACCAACTACATGTTTAGCATAAGATTACACTGTTCACATAGATCAACTCTACATCCCTCTTCTTGTCTCGGGTTTATATTCATCCATACATACAAGAGTGAAATAACCTTAAGTTAAGTATGTAGTAAAAACCCAATCAACCCAACTCTTATCTTGTCTTCCCTATCCTAGCAGGAACAGAGCAAAATGATTATCATTGTGGTTGTGTCAGGTTACTTTCATCAAATAAATGACTATTGGGCCAGCATTCACGTAAATGACTACTGGGCTAGCATTAGGCTTCAATCAATAAGTCAGTACATCAAGTGATAGAGCTTAATTTATTTTTTTGGGGACACAGTACCATTGTCTATAAACCACAAGTTTTTACTGTAAGATTGTTAGCTTGTTGTATTGTAGGATAATGTGTACTTACTATAGCTGTCAGCCTGATTGTTACCTGTACCTGTGCAATACAAAGCTTCACCTTACACCTGATCTGAAGCCTTGGCTTAGTGGTTAGCAGGTGCACTTTATACTTCCATGTTAAATTCACCGATTGCGTCTGTTGGTCAACCATCAAGTATTTGTATATGAGTGAGTCACACGAGGTGGCTCTGGCAATTTGGGGGGTTTCCTCTTGGTTTTCTACCATAATAAGTCCAGGTACAGTGTCAAGTGGACAAACTATTTTATTTTTATTCAGCAAAGAAATTTATATAAAATACTACTATTTGTGAAATAGTAAGTGAAATACCATTGAGTACGACATTAAACACCACTCAAACGAACAAACACACACATTGCGCCTAAAGCATGAACACCCATACATGTGTGTATTTACCTGTATTCACCAGGAGAGGGATATGTTGCTAATGTTCTGTACAAATACTATAGTGTTTGTGGTCGTCAGTAAATTAGCCAGTGATATGATTGGTGTAAATGTGAAATCAATATCAGCTGATTGCCTCACAACATGGGGCTGACTAAACAGGCCATGTGATTCACAGGTTTTACAATACACTGGTAGACCTTATTCTGTGGAACCCTCCAGAAAGTATTCACAAAGACCTCACATGTTATATCATAATATATGTATTACGACACTTCTCATTTTATTGCCATCTTTTATCAAATCAAAAATATTGTCCCTTTATTGGAATTGTGCAAAGATAATCATATTTTTACATTTTATTGGACTGTATAAAACCATCTGAAAGCAATTACATGTACATGTTTATTTTTCCCATTTTACCGTGGTCACTGGTGTCCTTTTAGTTTCAGTTTATGTTTATTTCACAAATTTTGATATAACTATGCACCTATTTTGTTTGATCATATTTAGTTTACAGCTCCAATGGAGGTTTATGTGAGCCTGATTTACACTTGTAGTACAAGTCACTATCTCATATAACATGCAACTTCATCTTAACCTATGGCAGATGGGTGCAACACAACTCTCTGTTAATGTGTACTTTTGTGATTAAGTTCTAGAGGAGAGTGTGATTAGTGCTGGTGTTATTTCATTAAGGTAGTCACTCATCTGGCATGGACTTGTGCTATTCAATCAGTCATGCAACCTGCATCCTAACCCTCAGCAAATATCCTAACAATTCTCTCTCCATTTCCCTAGACTCTCTGAGTTATGGTTTCCTTTCATTCCTGTCAGTTTGTGATTTCAACACCTACTGTATTTCTGAACTTGACGAACAGCATAGAGCATTACTACATCCACTTTATGATGGGCATCTTTATGATGTGTTTCCCCTCACTCTGGTATATTCAAGGGTCCTGTTAGGATATTTACTGCTCTCTTTAAATGGTCAAATTGAATAAAAGCACTGGTTAGGGGAGTCCCTATGATTCATACCTTCCATAGTGTTGACCATCCAGTGACCATTTGACCGTTAGATACTGATTAACAATCTGCCCACAGAACCCCTCACAATCGAGAAAAAGTTCTACCCAGTGGTCAGGACTTTAATAACCAATGGTTGTCTCGATTCACTCCCGATTTGTGGCAGCAATGATTAAAAGTGATGAACAGTTAATTCTCCAGGAACTGATCATCTATCTCATCTTAAGATTGTAGTTTATTATGATGTCTATAAAGGAACATTTTTTTTTTTCTTTTCAATAAAGCAAAACACTTTCACTTTTTACCAATTGTTTTAATGTTGCTCACTTATTTACTGTATGACAAAGTAGAATTCTCTAAAAACAAAAAAAGGGGAACTAAACTGTTGTCAGTTTATAATATGTTGAATACAGAACTGTTGAACCACAGGATATATGTGTGAAACACTGCATTTGAAGAGAGATTAATGCCAAGTCATTTCAGCAATAATACATAACTCAAAAGTGAAAGTAGCCACTAATAAGCCTGTGGGTCAGCAACATGTTGTCTGTATACATCCTGCCCCGTGAGGGAGCGGGTGGGCCATGGCCCTGCAGAATACTCCCTCGGCTTCCTCAGTCGATTGTAAGAGGCGAG
>JAVFBW010177904.1:0-20298 GCA_034783835.1 Mopalia ciliata
GTCCTCCCCGCCCAGAGGCCTCGAAAGGTCTTGAGAGCTTGAATGTACACCCCAGTCCTCCCCGCCCAGAGGCCTCGCCATCCATACGTTCTTTAGCCTTAGAATAATGCTGTAAAAGTGAAAGTGAACGTATGCGAACTTAAGGCCTACACAATGCCGACGCATGTAAAATGTCTCAGTATATTCAGTGTACCAAACACTACTGGATAGTAGTTCTTTTTACACATACTAATTTAGTACATGGTAATAGCCGGTTTGTGTAATAACTTGAAAGTACACAGTTATAAACTATATCTGTTAATAAGGCTACGTGCTGTCATAGTCTATCAGAGATATCGTACTTTGCAACTTAACAAACGGAGATGTTCTAAACACCACATTTGCGGCGGGACAGGTAACATATATTTGGTTTATGTTTTTAAGCTGAAGCAATAAAAAACATATTTTTTTGCTTTTTATCTTTTACAATTCGTTGAAACGCATGGCATTTGGGGAAAATCAGATTTCACAATTGAATTATAGGCTACCTGCTGAGCAATTAGCCGGCTCACGTGCACTATCTAAACTGCATGTGTTTCAGGCAGAAATTGCTGCTTGCCTACCCTTTTGTTTATCTTCTTCTGACAGGGGTAATTATAAATTGCTAAGGTGGTAGAGGAAATGACCCGAGGCAGCTTCAAGCAAATTCCGTGATTATCTCGATAGTAAAACAGATGTGTAAACGAAGGCGCGATTTGGGATGTCAGCTTGGGGAAAATTCACATGCGTCCGGATTGGCAGACCGATTCCCACCTGTATTGGTGCTATTTTAAGCCTGGACAGGCTGTCATAAATCTACTTTTGGTGTACTAATTTTTCCGTTTTTATAGCGACGTAATGTGCTCAAATGGAAAAAGGCCCTCAATTCGTTCTTAACACTCACACAATGAAAATTGGTTATGCCTTGGATAAATATAGGGACTGGTACATGCAGCTACTGGGTTTGAACGTCCCAAACTGTGTAATTTGCTACATCGGGTGTTGAAGTAGCACTCGAATATTCAATAAACTTTTGTTTTAAACTTAAACTGTTGTTTTATGTTCATTATCAGAACACATTGTATCTCTACACCTAAACACACTTAGAACCACCATGCGATATAAGCCTGGATGCCCGTGTTATGACCCGAGTTTTTTTAAATTCCAATTGGTATCCCCACATAATTATGCCTACCATTGCCCAATACACGTTTAAGCTTTACCACACGTATTATCTGTCCTTTATTGACCCCATAACACAATTAAGTATCTTGTTCCATTTTTTTAGGCTTGTTTCTTGATGGTGGTTATTTTCTGTATCGATATGTTAATGGCTTGCTGACAAGTTGTGTCTCTGGGCCGTCAGCAGGGAACAAAGAACGTGGTTGATGAGAATCGGAATGGTCTGGGTCTAGTTCCACATAGCAGTGAAGGCATGCGTTGTTTTTTGTTTGTCTATAGTTACCTCAGATAAATATGAATTGAACTAATAGATGCCACTTTCTATCGTTCTTACTGTCATTATTAGCATAAGTATATACCAGTAGTCCATGAATAAACTAAGATAAACAAAGTACAGTCAGATGCCATTTTTTTGTAGTTAAGAAGCAAGTTGATTTTAATCGTGTTTGTTTGGATAGTATAGCATGTGGCCTATTATTAGAATGTAGAGTGTTGATATTACTGAAGATAAACGCAGAGAAAGTACGGTACGCTGTGAAGCTGTGTTCCCCGGCTATCAGTGTCCAGAGCCCATGGAAGCCTTCAGCGCTATCGAAACCCCCGATAAACTCTCCCCTAGTTCACAACCAAATCATTGAGTACTAATTTGTCCGTTTGACTTCTTGATAGCTACTATCACCCTTAAAGCTATAAAATGTCAATTTATGTGTTAAATCATGTGTTATTCGGTTGCAATGCCCGTATCAGAGATGCGGGTGGGCTTGTGTATCTTTATAATTGAAATGAAAGTTGCAGTGACAAACAAAATACATTAAAATACACGTGCCAGATGAATTACAGAAACATAAACGCGTCTCTGTGTTTGGTTTTCTTTTTATATGCAATTGTTTATTTAGTTTGTTCTGATACTAGGCCTATTATAACATGCATTTTATATTTATAAATAATAGATGTACCGGTACCGTATATAAATATATATATTGCCACAATATGCCATTATTTAAAACTTTAAAACACATTCTGAACTAAATCAAAATTTTTTTACCAAAGTTTTACCTATACCCAAATTTTCTTGCTATTTTTCGTTCGACAAATGACATTTAAACAGTTCATTAATTATCAGATGACTTTATTAGGCGTGAAAAGAGAGGGGAAATAACTCTCAATGCTTTTCTTCAAGAAATGGGTTGTATTGATTATGCATAGTGCGCTTAGTCAACCAAACATGACTCAAATTTATTGCTTGGCTGTTTTCTTTTTAATATGGCAGGTGGAAGCTATTAACGATCATATAGTTGAAAGGTTTTTGTTTCTTTAAGTATAGTTTTTAAATTGTTTACGGTAGACAAAATTCCATCTTGAAATGACATTTCAGCTTCTTTTTGACACTTGCTACTCTTCTTTGTGAGGAGGCAGATTTGGTGTCACAAGAGGGCCAAATCTCGGAGACGTGCTAGGGCGAACACAATTATCATATAATTTAGCCAATTTAAGACAATTTTGCTAGCGTCTGTGTCCACAATTTCGGATATACGGATAGCCTGATATAACAAGACACTTAAACCGGTGAGTTTCTTTGATTTTAAGTTGTTAAGACAGTAATTTATCGCAAACCACTTGATCGGTTTCCGGTATTCGTTCACCGCGAACAACAACAAAGTTTTGATTTTGAATATTTATGCGTCATAGTTGTGCCTATGTAAGTCATTTACACTTTCCGCATTGTTAACACCCTTCGTGATTGTACAAGCTCTTCTAAAGGTATCAAGTCCATCACTAAGAAGGGCTCATGTAGGACTAACGGATAAGTATATGGTAGGGCCTATTTATAACTTAAGTTGAGATTGAAAACAATGCACAGGGATGCAGATTTTTCGGGGTACCTTGCATTGATTCATTCGTGTAAAAAAATAATTTCAATAGAATTCTACAAAAATCAAAATCAACATATACTGTGATACAAAAAAATGTACAGGACAAAAGTAAAATCAGGTATCTAAGCTTATCAATGCAGTCTACAGTTGATTTATTTGTCCATTTTAGGTTGAAACTTTCTTGACTATGCTAAAGATCTTTTTTATATAAATTTACATCTCTGGTAACCTTAAAGATTGATCCACAGTTCATCTATCAGTGTCTGTTGACAGCTCATTGGTCCTTTCATTGTGTTAGGTAAATTTAAAAAAAGATGTCAATAATCATCTTCTAATACCTTTTTTAATTCGGGAAAGGTATATGAATAAGCGTTCAAAGGACATGCGGACATGATTTAGCGTGGTTATATGAGTGAGTTACAGCATATGGCTCTGGCAAATACAGGGGTGGTTTTTACACGGTTTCCACCCTGTTTTCTACCCCATTTACACCATTTACAGTTTGAACTTGACAATCCGTCGTCATGTAAGTGAAATATTCTTTTATACAACATCAAACATTTATTATGCCTGAATCGTTATAAGTGAATCCTGAGATTCTGTGATGAAAGCAGCATAGATTTATCAACATTAAACATGACTAGGTGTTTTTGGACAAACGTGTTGCCCTCTGTCAGAATTGTTCTTTTGAGGGGAGTCTAGTTATGAGGAAGTGACTGTGTACCTCATGCCCACCATTGATGAGGGCTCCAAGTAAATGTAGTTGAATTGCTATAATGTAAGAGAAGCACTTGTCATTTATTTTCAAGAATTACTATTACACATATTGACTTTCACATGGATGTTAAGCCACCAACGAATTGCCCCCAGAATCATAATTCAGCTTTCTGCCCACTCATTGGTAGATGGTGAAGTTGTTGCCATTTTTTTTCTCCTTGTTTCTCTTCAACAGGTTTGAGCAGGCATCTGGGAGTGAGCTTCCTGTTGCCATGGTGCTCTTATCTTGATAAACTCCATGCAAACAAAAAAAGTTGACTATATTTTCGTCACAATTTACACTTTCATTTTTGAATCCAAAATTATTGAAAGGTATGACTACATGTATTTGTATTATACATACAGTACATGTGTTAACATTTTTAATATTAATTATAATAAAAAAATGCACACACCAATCATTTTTTTAAAATATTAGCTTCATTATTTGTTTTCTTTGTTTAACCTGCATTTAATTATATAGTAATTAGCTTTGAATAATTTATTAATTAAGGTGAAGTCATGCTTCTGGTTTATTTCTTGTTCAGTGGAGCGTGAAGCCAGTATGAAGTTAACCCGCCAAATTTCTTTAACCGGCTGTACGTGAATTCATTAGAATAACTTATGTTTTCTTTCTGCATAATCGTGTCAAATCAGTTTATGAATTTATTTCTTAGACCAGGCAATGGCGGTAATACATTGAACAACTGATAAAAATTAGTGTCTTATGCCGACATAATGCCAAGGGCCTAGGCAGAGGGGTGTCCACCTGTCTAAAATGGACACCCTTAAGTGAACAATTGCCTCATTTGGACACCCTAGTTTAAGAAACTTTAATATGCTCGAGGTAGGGAAACTTTAGTTCTGCCTCATTTTGGACAACCTGTTTAAGGAAACTTTAACATGCAGGAGATAGGGAAACTGGACACCCATTTACATGTACTTGAAAAATGACTATTTTACATAATAGACCAAAGTCACAACTCCGAGAAACGACAAGATGTGCATGTTAAGTTTCTAACTTAGTCTATTCTATCTCTGATTCTAATTCTCACTTAACTCATCATTCCTGATGATGGTTTAATAAATCGAAATTTAGAAAACTTAACATGCATGCATATCTTGTCGTTTCTTGGAGTTGTGACTTTTGTCTACTATAAGACTACAATGTCAAATTATTCAGTGAGAAGTATATGACTATTTTACACATCATACATTGAGTTCTGGCTCGGACCCTTCATAATGCCCTCTGACATAAGGGCATTAGTATTTTTGCCTTTATTTTGCACTTGAGGAAGATTAACCTGCCCACAAAGTGAAACACTTAGCATTTCATGGGCCGGTGGATGTGGAGTGCTATTCCTTCATGTACTGTCTATGGCTTTAAGTCCAGTTAACCATCAGGTACATGTATATATTTGTGTCCTCAGAAACCATATGGGTGGTTTTTATCAGGTTTCCTCTTGGTTTTCCATCACATTTACATGTACTTGTACATGTATGTAACCCAGGAGCAGCGTAAAGTGTATAATCTGTCATCAGACTCTTCATATAAGTGAAATAGCTGTGAGTATGATGTTAAACCCCAATAAAACAAAATAATAAGATACACTAAGGTTATTTCAACATTAATTGCATCTTCAGAGAGACTAATAATCTCATTTATGTGGGAAAAACAAATTAAACAACATATTCTAGATGGAAATTCAAACGAAAAGTCAAGTGACCTAAAATGACCTTTTCTCTGACAGCTGTCCTCCTTTGAAAGTAATGTGAAAACAGTGTACTCTATTTTGTTTGTTTATGTAATGTTTTCCTTTTTAAAGACCACTGTTGCTCAAATTTTACTTTACATTATAAGGGAGGGGCTCATATGTTTATTTTACAGATAGTAAACTGTCTCTGCATGGCTGGAGTCCTGTGATTTATGAGTAACGTATTGAGTGTTTTGGTTTGAACAAAACTTTAAAAACTGTTGGGTTTTTTTAAATGTAATATTTAAAGGCAATGAAATTAAGAAAAAAATCATTACTTAAATATGTTTTATTATGATACACATTCTGTGTATGTAATATTTATTAAATCAAAATATTAAGGAAATTAAACAAGTAATTTTCATTTTGAAAATTTTTCATGAAGCATTCACAGAAACCGAAAATTAATTACTTTATTTAATAACTTAAGGCAATGTTGATAAAGTTAAAAAAAATGTTTCTTGATTATTATTTGACAAACACCAAATATTTATTCAGTGTTTTAGCTCTAACAGTTTCAATTAAAAGGCAAATAGAACAAAAGTTGAATAATAGAAGCTGTTATTTGTTATTTGGAAGATACATGTTGTGGCTATAATAATACAAAACTTTTAATTTCACACAGGTTTTAAGAAGTACAGAAAGCCAATGATAATACTGTGAAATATTTTTGGGGAATATAGGTCTCCAAATGTCCGTCCATCCGATTCTCCATCTTTGTCACTTTGATTTCCAGGGCATACCTCGATAACCATTCTATATCTTTTTACCAAACTTTATATAAATTTGCTATAATCAGGCACTACATGTATACTTACTGATGTACTTGTAGTTTGTGCTTTTTGCTATTTTTCTGTTTCTACAAAGCATACATAATAATAAATTTGCATATTGCAATATCAAAGTTCAAATGTCAACATGTGCAGCAATAGATTTGGTTTCTGGAGTGGCAGAGTCTATCTAGAGAACCATTCAATCATTCTAACTTTTTACCAAAGTTTATTATTGTTTCAATCAGTTAGTTACAGTACATGTTAGTTGTGCCCTTTGTTACATGTAAATCCATGTTTCTACAGCTCATACCTAATTTTCATACTGCAATCATAAAGGTCAAATGTTATTATGTGCAAATTGTAATGCATTTGGTTTCCAGAATCCAGAGCAAGGGCTTTAGGCAGAGGGGTTTCCAAGCATCCTATTGATACCTTGAATTGGGCAATTGCTTCATTTGAACACCCTGTTTTAAGAAACTTAAACATGCAAGAGATAGGGAAATTGTAAAATTTGTACACCCTGTTACATAAAAATTGAAGCAAAACGATGATTTTGGACACCATACTTTGGATTTCTGGCTAAGCCCTTGGTGCTAATTACAAGAAAAGTGAAGTAAAATTATAGTGTTTGACACCATACTTCTCATTTATGGCTAAAACCCTGTTCCGGAGCCTGTTAAGAGATCTGTTTACTATTTTTTTTCTACAGTGTTTCTACAGCGCATACGTTATTTCTCAATTGCTACATGTATTTTAATTATATGCCAAAGCCTAATATCTGCTTAAAATCTAATAAAAATATTTCATTATACATGTAGTGCAGTGAACAATAATATCGCGAACTGTTATCTATTGACTAGGACTCGAGGAAGTGTTAGTTGAAGTATTTTATTAAATACTCAAGTTCCATGAAATATTATACTATACGGTTGATACGAGGTCTACCCTGATATAACAATATCCCCATTTATATTTTAATTTTTAATTTATTATAGTACATGTAATAAGAATATCTATGGGAGTATGTGAGCTGTGCTCACTTCTGCATTTCACTAATTTTTCAACATGTTCAAACTTCAATATAAGCTGTCCTTTCAATTTGGAAGCAACATCTTGTCACACACTATCAATTGAAAAGTTTAAATAATGCACAGAAAGCTTTAATAAATGATAATAACATAAGATATTCTTGTTCAAAAAGTTCCATAACATTAAATTTGAAGTAAAACTGCTTTAATCCATGTAGCTAAATAAAATAGCTGGGAGAATTAGCATCCAGTAAGTTTGTACATACATGACAGTCACTGCCTAAACCTACATGTGCAGGTTAATGTGGGATAGAGCTGAGTTTTAAGGGATCACTCCGACTTTTGGTAGCGTTTACTGAGTTTGTATTGCGCGTGGTTTTGTGTGTGTGTGTCAACAAACTTTGTCTGGGACTGCGTCATAGTGCAAACGACACAAACAAAACGCCCAGTGTTCTGTCCTTGCACCTGTACCCCATCAGTTTGGGTTCACTTTAACAACTATAACATGCCTAAGAACTTGTCCTTACAGATTAAGTCCGCCTCACAGATAACAGGCTGTGTATGTAGCATGATACCCTGTTTTAATTTCACGGATTATTTGTGTTATAAATACAGGGTCTGGGTTTAAAATTTGTATTAAGGATCAAACGTGGATTTAACCGTTTGCATGTAAATGCTCGCTTTTGACAAGAAACTTTCAACTCTCAACTGTGGTACAAGCACTTCTATATTAATGGAAGAGGACAATTTATCATCATACCTGTGTATTTAGTGGTAGCTTAATTCAGACTACTTGGAGGCTTTGGTTCTGTAAAGTGCAATAATTTCATTGACTTGGATTACCAGTACTACAAACCCTGAGGTGGATCTGTCAGAAAGGAACTTGGGATCTTTCAATGACGAGCTGAGCTGTGTGTTCAGATTTTCTAGAAATTTCTTTCTAAATCCACGCCTCCACTTTATTTAAAGGAGATTCATATTGGGATGATATATACCATTGTGACATTGGTTTATATTGTACGGGAAAGAAATCTGATTTAATTACAGGTGTCGTGTACTTGAAAACTATAATGATGGTGTTTTGTCAAATGAAAATTAACGGAAAATTTGAATGGCATACTTAATTCTAAAGACCCACCTTTGAACAACGGTCTCCTTCAAAATGCAAGTGAATGAAATTCACTAAGATAACTTGTGTGACCTAGATAGTGTGACTGAAGTAAAATTTTATCAAGTTGTCTTCTGATACATGTTACTCACCTGTATGTCATGGTTGAATATAATTTGTGTTTATTTTATAAAAAGTGCTCAGTTCTCCATTAAATGGCTACAAACTACACAGAAAAGGTTTGCAAAGTTTCTAATTTAACAAGAGATGTAAATCTGAATTCTGAAATATTTCCCACAGTTTATACTAGTAATTTTATTTTTACTCCAAATGTTTGTGGAAGTACAAAAACCGTCATAATCGATGTGCGAAATAGACAAATGTCGATAGACTCGACCAAAAAATTTCCAGAAAGATCTTGTAACTTAAATCTGACTACAGATAGCCCCAGAAGTCTGTTACAAATTGATCCGCGTAATTCTCAAAGCATGGATGATTTGAGAGGCAAGGGAGAGAAATTACCAGAAGTGATTTGTAATTTTAATTTGTCAAAAGACAACCTTAGAAAGTCTCCAGTAATAATTGATTCTCGTAATTTAGACAATTTTGGTGAAGACACCAGCAATATGAGTGTTCCAGAAGACCAGTGTAAAATGGACTCCAATCAGCCAAAGCTTTGGATAAACTCATTTAACTTAACGGACTCCAGTGATCCAAGTCAGAGGCTGGGCAATTATCCAGAAACTATTTTTAATTTAAGTTTAACAAAGAATGCTGGTGAAATTGATGAGAAATTGATGGTAGATGCACATAATGTAATAGGCTCAGATGAGTCAAGTCCTAGTATAAAGGAGAAATTTCCAGAAGTTGTTTGCAATTTTAATGTGCTAAATGACACAAGGGGAAATGCTATAGCACAAGAATTAAAAATTGATTCTCGAAATGTGGATATTTCTGGAAACTGTATGAAAACTGAGAAAATTATTTCACCAGTTGCCATCAGTTCCAATATCATTTGTAAGACCATCGGAGACAATCAGGCACATGTTTCTAAAGATCAAAGAACTTCTGGCAGCACAGCTGAACTTGCAATTGCTGTAAAAAATAGAGAACTCTGTTATCCTATTGACTCCAAGGGTTTCTTGTCCAAAGCTTTAAATCAAAATGACCAACAGAGTGTCAAAGACGATCATACAAGAACCAAAGATGATACTGGCAAAATATCATCCATGGATAACCCTCAATCCGGTTCATTAACATACAAAACTGGAAAGCAAGCAGTAGTCTCAGTCTCTATGAAAGTGCCATTGTCTGCAACTCCTGGAGATAAAGGAACAAATGTTCAAAATATTTCAAGTTCCGAAACCATAATTGAAAATGTTCAATCCACAATGCTGCTACCAGATGTTGGTTTGAATTTCGAGCCGATGGAATCCCATACAACATGTGGACATTTGACTCTCCAGGCTGATTCAGAGCCAGACAATCACAGTGAAGGTTTGTAATTTCTGTCTGTATACAGAAGACCCTATACATTAGGATAATTATTTTTTTTACACATGTTCTGTTGTTTTGGGGCAGTATGTTTCAAGTTTAGTTATATTAACTTCACTATGGAGGAACATTTATTTTCCAGCAAAACACTAAAAATTTATGGCCCTGTAACTGTAGTGTGTGGGGCGTGTCACAGTTATAATGGAGAAAATAACAGCAAGAAAGGCTTTAAAACAAATTCAAAAAAACAACATCGTATCAAGCAAGGCGTTAAACATCAATTAAGCCATCAATCAGTCAATCAATCAAATTATCTATCTTGGGCTGGTACTTTAAGCTGGAGTTTGTTCATTTTCTAAATAATAATAATAATAAAAGTTTTATTTCAAGAGTGTAATGTATACAAAATACACTCAAACAGCAAAAAAAAAAGGTCCACATCGAGGCCCTCAACATGAACCAACAATGGAATTATCATAACAGAATTATGGAATACTTTAAACAATGAAATAATGTCAAAAATAATATAACTTTATAATACCCAGTAATTTGACACATAAATGAGTTATTGAGTTCAATACATACAGTACACTGTAGTGGTCTTTGAGTAGTGTAACTCTCTACTGCAGCCTCAAGGTCACTAAAGATACCACAGAAATAAAGGATTACATTGCACACATGTCTATACTCTATGTGCAATGCTACTGGATTAATTTATAGTCAACGGTATGATGCTGCATTGCCTGCAAATATATATGTTAAACTGTTAGAAAACTCATAAAAATCTGAAAAAATCATAATGGAAAGAAAAGTTATATTCGTGTGAATGGTGAAAAGCTTTGCTCTAACTGCCTATTAAGACATAAAACAAGTTGTTTTTTTTTAGGTATTTCCCCTATAACTTCTAGAAGTTGGGACAGAGAAATAGGCTTTACCACAGGGGGTCTTACATTATGTTATTTCTGTGGACTGTCCTAAAATTAGAGTCTCCCAACTTATAGAAGTTAAATTTATTGATTTATTGTTACATTTGAACTTTAATTTAAATGTACATTCAAATCTTATCTTACAGTTGCTCAATTTTATTTTTTATCTTCTTTTATTTCCACTATTTGATCTTATCATTGAACTATTTCCTGATCATGTGCTGATATTTCCTGCCCTACAATTTGATCAAGGGATTCTCATTTGCATTTTAAAAAGATGGGCGGGGCGGTTGGAGGGCGGTTTATGAGGAAAAGCAACAGAAACGATGCTTAGTTTAGCAAAATAACTAGATGTACCATATTAAAAGGAGGATGTGTAAATACATTGACAGGGGAGTACAAACCATTGTTTTAGTTTGATTCATTTGTTGACTTTGAGGAATGATTGGTGAAGTGCCTTTCCTTCCTTTGGGTATAGTATTGTATAAAATATGATTTAACATTAACAGGCTGCCATTTGGAGTGTCTGTGTGCTAGTCTATTCAAACCAGGAACATGATCAGGTTACCAGCTAGATACAAGTGTCTGTGTGCTACTGCCCTAGTCTAATCAAGTCAGTAACATTATCAGGTTACCAGATAGATACAAGTGTCTGTGCGCTAGTCTATTCAAGTCAGTATGAGTAACATTAGCAGGTTACCAGCTAGATAAATTGTCTGTGTGCTAGTCTATTCAAGTCAGTAACATTAGCAGGTTACCAGATAGATACAAGTGTCTGTGTGCTAGTTTATTGAAGTCAGTAACACAAGCAGGTTACCAGCTAGATACAAGTGTCTGTGTGCTAGTCTATTCAAGTCAGTAACATTAGCAGGTTACCAGATAGCTACAAGTGTCTGTGTGCTAGTCTAATCAGGTCAGTAACATTAGCAGGTTACCAGCTAGATACAAGTGTCTGTGCGCTAGTCTATTCAAGTCAGTAACATTAGCAGGTTACCAGATAGATACAAGTGTCTGTGCGCTAGTCTATTCAAGCCAGTAACATTAGCAGGTTACCAGATAGATACAAGCGTCTGTGTTCTAGTCTATTCAACTTTCAGTCAGTGTGATTCTACATTGTAACTTAAGAAGAATGAGATAAACTCCATGAAATATAAAGTTTTAGTACAGTAGTAGTTATACTTGTAGGCTTCTTATTGCTTGTTGGTTGTTTTTCAGGACATGGTGCTCTCTGTAATAGTATAGAGTTTTCATGGAATTTGTAAGCCCTAATTACATAACTCCTACATGTCGAGCGTTTCCCTGTTTGGGGGGGATCTTTTCCGGCTGTAACTTGATACCCTCTAACTTTCTCCACTGAATTTTATTAAATCCCCTGAATTGTATGGTGTACATGTAGTTGTTGTAACCTGTTTTTACTCATAATGACAGGGTTTCAAATTCTCACTGTCTGTCATTGTAGTCAGCCTGTAATGAAACTGTCTGACAACAACCAGGGTCAAAGTGGTCGATTTGTCAAGTGTCATACATGTTCTGTCATAAATGTTCATACCGGACGGTACTACATTCTGGCATTTCTGTTTTGGTGTTTATTTTTTTAAGGAAAGCGTTTTTATTAATTTTTTTAAAAAACAATAATTATGATGAATGTTATTAAGTGTGTGAAAAAATATAAAGAACATACAGGTAAGCTTATATGTAATTTAGAATTTCTCAAATTCAAAGATATTTCGTTACTTGAAAAAAAATTGGAGGAAAGTATGTCAAATAATGTGATCAAGTTTAATTTCAATTTTTTAAATTGTTTATTTTTATAATTTTGGACCAAGCCTGTCCTTCAATATAGTACTCCCAGACCCTGTAATCTCTCTGGATATTATTACAAGTTCTATGGGTAGGCCGGTAGGGTCAGTGGATCTCCAGATTATTGCACATGACATTTTAAAAGTCAAACAGGCCCATCTGTTTGTGACAAATAAAATTCATTGCATAAAATGTAAATTGCTTTATGTTTTCTGATAAATAATCTTAAATTCTTTATGAGCATATACATAACATTGTGTTGTTGTTGTTATAACTGACTTCTGTTGGAGTGGAATGGGTTCTAAATAGACAATGGTTATAAAGGAAGCCTGATTTGATACTGCCTTGAATCAAAGGCAGTGTGTGAAAGAATATTGACAATGGTATGGTCTGAGTCATTTGCCTTCTGCTCAGCTTTATATCTGGCTCAGCATGCCCCCAGAGTGAACACAATACTGTCCAAGTGCTGCTACTGCGTTAAGTGTATCTAGAACTGCTGTGGTCTTATTTGATCCAAGGGCCTAGGTTCTATTATTCAGGTATTTATTGGGGATAATAGTGATTTTTTGGGGGGTACACGTACAAGTTTATTTAAATTCCTTACTTACATGTATTGTAAAAGGGTGGGGAAAAATTATTATTGGCTAAAACCAATTTATACAAATTTAAAAAAAAAAGAAGGTTTTATTGTGAATTACGCATGTGCTTTTAAAAAAAATTTACTGGGTCTAGGGCTGCATTGCTATAGGGGAAACTGCAACAGATTTAAATAAACTTAACTCAAATCTTATGATATGGACAATTTTATGAATTTGCTTTCCATGTGCTCCCATATTGTCACAGAGTGGATGCCACATATTCCGTTTTATTAAGTAATAACCCAGAACTAAATGACGGATAGATCCATGTTCCATATGGTGCTTTTTCATGTTCCATCTGAGTGTCCAAAACTTGTGCTGAAATGGGTACTGATTTTCGTAACCGAGTACCTGTTGTGTATGACACTTGGTCGTATACATGTGCAGTCATATAGTCAGAGTCTAGTATTTGTGTACAAATGTTACAGAATGCTTTTATTCAGTAAAAAATACCTGCTGTTTGTTTATAGTCCTAGCTGTACTTTTATGGTCTAATTTGACATATGTATTATGATAAATTTATTTTGCTTTGCTGGTCTATAAAATTCAAACAAAATCCGCAATTGCGTACGTAAGTCTTTAAACAACCAGCATACATCCAACTGAGAATCATGGGACTGCAGCGTCTGGGGATCGTCTTAAAATTCCACAGCTGAGTGACCCCAATAACCGTATGTGTGCTATTTTATTGACAGACTCGAAACCTATAAATATGTGACATTGTCCTCCTAAATTAAGTTTGCAAACCATGGGGAGCCCTGCTGCCCTACATAAATTCTGACCAACAGGCCTGATTATGAATATTTTGGGTGCCCATAAGTTTTCCGTTACAAAATTGACCCCAAAAGGTTTAAGGTTTCCTCCTGGTTTTCCACCGCATTGAACAGTGTGAAATAGACAATTCATTGTCATATAAGTGAAATACCCTTGAATATGATGATAAAATAGAATCAAACAAAGCGGTGCATGTAAGCTTATACCACAAAGCGCTCACATGGTCAAGTCCTCATGTCCATGTCAGATATAAGATGGAAACATAAGAGATAGCTTCCCCTGATCACAAAGCAAGAAGTGGATAATTAGTCCTCATATTATTAACACTGTTTTGGACCTGAATAAAACAAAGCTCCACATACAAAGCTTCATAATTTCAAATAGACATAGTGCTGGTTAGCCAACTTAGAACTGAAATTTGTTAGTTGAAAAGCCTCACTTTAATGAACCCTCTTTAGAATCTAGGTGTTTTTCGGCCATTTTTCTGATCTCTCTCCTGTGTTTGTTGATATAAAGTTGATCAACTACATTTCTCACACATTGCATAATTAACAAAAACTTTTAAACCATCCATGTTTTCATATGTACCTTTATTTTATTTTAAACTTTTGTATACTCTATCATTCCAATGCCTATTTCAGAAATCAAAAACTATCCATTTATTAATTATATGAGTGATTTCTCTCAGTACTTGACGGTTTGCATTTAGTCTTACAGAGTCTAGTTGATCAGGAATAGCTTCATGTAAGGGAGCCTCTACGTAAACATAGTGATTTGGACCTTAATACATGTTTCCCAATGTATACTTTTGTATGCATTAAAAAAAATACTATTTCTTTGTTATTCCATGATGATCACACTGTTTTGGACCTGAATAAAACAAAGCCACTACATGCAAAGCTTCATAATTTCAAATAGAGAAAAATGTCTGCTATTGTTTGCTGTTGGTGAAGTATGACTACAGGTACATGTTTATAACCTCTCAGCCACCAGTGTAACATGAATGTCTGTCTGTGCATAGGTAAACCCCTAGCAGAGCCCCTCATGTGCTATTCTGGAACTAGAAGGTTACTTAAAAAAGGGTCTACCCTAGATAGTAGGAGTGCCTGCTCAATGGAGCTATAGTGGCCCTAGAAATGCAGGTGTTTTGATAGTTCAGTGTTACTGTGTTATTCAATATGTGTAACTGCCTAGAAAATCACTACATACTGTATATACCTGTACCTGAGGTTTGGAAGAGTGTATGGAACATCCATATACAGGATATACGACAACACTTTGTGTGAATTGGTCCCCTTACTTGTGAGTAGAACATACAATGTAATTAGCACCTCTTATGATTATCATTTTGATTTCTTGCAAAAAAAACCAATTCAGGTACAATATACATGTAGGCCTCGGAATATCAAAGAGTAGTTTGTTTGGAGAATAGTTTGTTTGGAGAGTAGTTTGTTTGGAGAGTAGTATAAATGCTGTCTTGACTTGGATAAAGATTAAGTTTCCACCATTATTGAATCATTGTTAGGGGATCATTGTTAGTTTCTTCAACGGTACAAATAACACGGATACAAAATTTTCAGGATACCAAATGTCCTTATGATAAATATCCTCCCAAACTGGTTAATAAAGGATATATAAATGATTTGTCTAGTGCAATTTTACCTTAAATTTATCGGTTTACAATTTCAGTATTTAGCTGTCTAAATATGAAAGTAGCTGGCCATTCCCTGGTTGGCCTGCTACCATTTATAAGGGAAGAAAAAAATTGCGGTCCATTCCTAGTTTTCTATTTCGAGCCCTGCCTAACAGTATTTATATTAGCGAGCACTTCACTTCTCCCTCATTGAGCATCAATTGTCAAGAGCCACATGTACATGTTGCAAATCATCATGATCTACATGTAGTCTCAAACATGCAGTGCTGAATGTATTTATTCTAGCCGTTTTATTCAATAATTTGTAATAATTGTAATGGCCGCAGCCATGACTTGGTGGTTACATGTAGCTTGTGCGCTAAATAATCCTACCTTGATGTACCATTCACAGGATCAAGGCCATCGGGTGATTTTTCCTCTCTGCTTTCCACCATAATAAGGCAAGAAACTGTGAGAAGTCAGTCATCATATAGTAAGACATGACGACTGATATGGATGTACAACTTCTGGATATAATTTGTAATAATTACAACTAATGTCTTACTAATTCACCAGCTTCTAAATGTACATCCATATCAGTCATCATGTCTTACTAATTCACCAGCTTTTAAATGCCACTCAAACAAGTCATCATATAAGTGAAATACCCTTGAGTACGACCTTAAACCACAATCAAACAAACAAATTCTGTGTTTTCCACCAGAAATCCATAAGGAACAATATGAAGTGGACAATCAATTGCCATAAAAAATAAGTGAAATACCCTTTAGTACAGTGTTAAACCTATTACCCCAATCAAACAAAACACTAGTTATGTTATTACTGGTAAACATGACTTGAGACATAGACTTACATGTACATGTATGTTGTAACCCTATATGAAATGGGTCAGTCTCCGTATTACAAGAGAATGGTGTGTGAAGTTTAGAGAACATTAGCTTGTGTAACAAAACAGGAATAGAAACCAACCGCAATAATATTATTTTTAGTGCCCCCTTAAACGGTCATTAAATTGAAATGCATTATATGATCAGGTGTGAACAGCAGAGATAAGCCCATGCCTTAAGAAAGACTCTACCAGGTAATCCGACAGTAATTAGGTCAGTTGATTGCACAATAGAACAGGTGGGTGTTGAGTGCACATAAAAAACAGTGCTGTGTTGCTGAATTCTGTACATGTAGTCATACATGCATGTAAAGCATTTTATACTCAATTTGATTTGAATTGGAATCAAAATCGCTACAAACAAGATTTGTTAACTTGTCAACTTGAATAAAAACCTTGTCTCTGTCAATGATTGACATTTCATGAATATTTTGTACGTTCCGTTAAGTATATAACAGTAAAAATTGTTTCGCTGCTATTTGAATTAAGCAATTCAATCGTTTATTATGTTAAACTTAAACTAGGTCAACGTTTTGTAAACTTACCCTCATACAGTGTACGTTGCTTGACCCTAAACTTTAATATGGCAATGACGTCAGTGGGGGTTTAAGTGCAATTTTTAGTTCTTTTCAGAATGACTGGAGAATTATACTGGTAAAAATTAAAAAGAAAATAATAAATTTTGTGTTAGTGCGTCAGTCAGTAGTCTAAGCTGCACCACACACTCCGAAATATACTTTCATTTTTGAAAATTGCATCATTTTCACTAATGGTTAGAAGTAATTTGTGCCATGGATATACATGTACATGTTGGAGTTCCTGAGTGGGTAAAAATGTAGTTTGGCCATGTAGAATATGCTAATTTTGCTTATTCAACCATAAGAATTAAGCAAAAGCTACGATATTTTTGCACTTAATAGTCAAATATATGAAAATTGTATGGTCTTGGTTTTCTTCTTTGAACTTGTGAATAAGATTGACCATAAAATGACCACTTAACATCCATTTTCACGTCAAAGTCAATCAGTTCTCAGCAGTACCCTACTGGCTTTTGATTGATTCAAATTGATTTCTGATTTGAGAAACAGAATTGGTGGGACATGCCTGGGTCTCTCTCCAACACGATCATGGCTAAAAAAAGTAGGGAATATAAGAATGTCATTGCCGGGAAAGTTACAACTCTGGCGGGAAATTTTGGAGAGAGAGAAAACAAAAATGTTTTCTTTATCATTGAAAGTTAAAAAGCAGGATGAGTTTCAAAAATGTTGCTATAAAACAATATCTTGGTTGTCTATGGATCTAAACCTTTATTATCGTATGCCTGATTGCGGTCTGCTACAACTTTTTGGCGTATAGCCATAGCCACGTTCCACATGTAACAGCATGTGCCACTGCGCCCCAAAATCCAAATTTCGATTAGCCAATGAAAAACAAACTGTCCTCTCTGCGGTCCGTGCTTCTGCTGTATAGACTTACAGACGCATCGGCTTGATATAGTTTTGACAATATAATGACACGTGTATTAGTTGTGCTATGTATTTTCCTCGTCATTGATATCTAGATATATTTCCTTTCCTTATTTTTGTAATACAAATAATGATGGCACTGTTATACATGATTTATTTTCTTATTAAATATAATCTCATTTAATTACCTGAACTATTGAAAAGGTAAAATTAAAGTCCTTGGTCAGGCAGTAGCACATGTCTACGATCACCATTTTTTCAACTGTTTGTGTAATAGATGCAGGTCTTCTGATCATTGAACACCAATCAAACAAACAAACAGTACGAAGCTAAGCAGTATGTAGGAAGGCAACAATGATATGCAGCAAATAATTTGATGGTCACACAAATGGTCATATTTTGAATAAATTGCACATTACCAATCATGTGAACGATGGTTGGCTCAAATGAGTTTTATCGTTACCCAACGAGCGGGCGCGGCTGAAGTTCATTGACCATACGGAAAGTATTTAAGCAAGTTTTAAATATTTATGTTTTCGTACGATAGGAAAAACAAAAGGACAAGAGAAAAACAGAATTTTAGTGGCAAATGTGAACAGGCAAGCCAGTACAGACTTGTCAATCAATGCTGATAATCCAGCAAAAATCTTCTTTTGCTGAGTAAATACATTTCTGTTTATTCTTGCCAGCAACCATTTTGGACAAATTGGACATGACATGGCTTTTTAAAATTTTAAGGGAAAAGTGCTTCGGTTCGCTGCTTCATTTGATTGGTTCAAACTTGTCTAATTTCAAATATGCTCTGTGTTTCAATCCATATCCAGGGCTCGAAATAGAAAACTAAGAATGAACTGCAATTTTTTTCCCCCCTAAAAACAGTAGCACACAAACTAGTGAATGGCAACCTACTTTCATATTTAGACTGCTAAATATTGAAATCATAAATCAACGATCAATTAAAGGTTATTTTAAGATAACATGTTTACTGTCAATTCATAAACACAACTAAAGATTTTTGTTTCTGTTTATAAATCAGGATATTCTTACAAACATGCACATGACAAACATGTATTTTGATTTACAATCTTTTTATAATGAAGGCTTAAAAAGGATGGCCTGCTATTTTATTTTTACATTTTTGATTTAGCAGTCTGTTTTTAACTTAGACTGCTTTGACTTAATTTTGGCCTGCTTTTGGCAATTTGCAGGCTGCCATTTCGAGCCCTGATATCTAGAATACAAATGAGCTATGTTACATGTGCGTATGTTTGACTCTTTCACACATTCACGCAACCCCCACTAGAGGGATTCTTCTTGATGGTTATGTCCGCAATGTCAGGAATGAAATTTTTTTTAGCGGGAACATTTTTGTCAATTGTCACTCATTGCCGGGGAAAAAGCAACTTTTTTTCAAGCTATGAACACGGTATTGAGATGCCATCCAGTTTCAATATTATTTTTTATTTAGAAGCAGGCCTTATTTCTAAAAGTTTTATATACCTGATCGTGTTACACTTGATTGTATACAATTCAATAAGATATGTATTTGTGTCTAGGAAGATGTACTAAATATAGTCAGTACTGTTTGGGGAATTTCAGTTTCAGTTTGTTTCGGTTTTGAAACAAGCTTATTCCTTTATTTAATTGACCACCACAATATGATTTACATGAATACTCACACACATGGCTGAACTTTGAGGTGCTGGTGATATCATAGCAAGGTAAATACAATTGTATGTAAACTTACCACTATAATAGTGAGTTGAGCTGATTGGATCAACAGGCCAGAATAAGTTTAACCAACTATATGTAATGTGGGAATCTTATCACTTTTAAAACCCACAAAGCTGGACATGCTGCCAAGTGTCTATTATGTATGGTTTTTCGGATCGAGCACTTGGAGGGGAATTTATTAAAACCATTCCAATTTTGAGAAAATATGAGATTTTGTCTAGTTGATTATTTAATTTAAATTCCAGGTGTTTTCACTTTATGTATTGTCGAGGAAGATTAATTTTCCATCAGGTACATCGTAGTATGTGCTGTGTAACTGCTCAGACATATACTGAATCCACCATGTGATTTCAGCTGTGGCTCAGTGGTAGCGAGTGTGCTTCCTGAACTGAACATGCTTCGATTTACCGTTCACGGGTTCGAGTCCGCCTTT
>JAVFBW010177905.1:0-10815 GCA_034783835.1 Mopalia ciliata
CGGATTTAAAACACATTTGGGAATACCTTTAACCATTGAGCTTAAGATTTCCTTATGAAGTATTACAGGTAGTTCTTACTTTTCTGGCAATGGCTTTCCAGTCTCGTAGAAGTCAAAAAGAAGATAGTTGGCCAAGTTTTTACTTCCTTCATTGTAACGGCCATCAATACCTTTAAACGTAAAAGCAACCAGGAACATAATAAATGGTCAAATTATTAAAAACATTGATGTCAATTATCTTCTTGATTTTTAATGAATTTCCTAATTTTATGGACTATTATAAATAACAACGATCTTGCTTTTGAACAAATCAGCAACCTAAAAAATACAGTCAATAAATGGACCAAATTCAAATTGTTAGCTTTCTAATTTATTTAATAAAGTTAAAAGGAAAACAAGCCATTTCAATTTAAAATTGTAAGTATTTGTATCTTTCACTAACAAGGCAACTGGCAAATTAACCTGTATCTAAGTTATCACAATACAGATCGATAAACAATAAAAAGTGGAAAACAATTTTTCAATGTCATGTCAACACGTGAGCATAAAGTTTACATTAGACTTGTGTTATTGTTGATTAATAATTGTTGCAGAAAATTACTTGTTTAAACACTGTACCTAAAATACAGAGGATGCCATCCAATTTCTCACTTGACTGCCCGAGGAGGTTTTGCACCTGACGTATTCTTGCAGCACTGTAACAATAAAAAAATAAAAAATTACAAACATTAAAAATTGAAGCCATTGTAGAATTGGTCCGTCACTCGAAGAAACGATATTTGAGTGTAAAAGATCGATGAATAAAACAGAACTAAAACTAAAAAATACTGTCAGTAAAAGGGTAGGCTACCTTACCCTAAGCCTGATCCCCTGAATCAATTAAAAAGAATGAATTCAGAAAAAAAGGTTATGAATTATACAAGGACCCATACATATCGTCAAACTCGGATAGATCATGGCGGCGGAGTTCATCGTAAACTGATGTGTAGGCCTAGACAGATTACATTGTTGTGACTTCGGCTTTTTGGTTAAATATTTTGACCTTTATTGGCTTTAATTTTTTTTAATTTTTTTTATTTATAACTTTATTACAGACACTCAGTCCATATACATGTTAAACAGTATAAATTGTATTTGTATGCACTAGCATAGCACAGAATGTCATTTGGCTACAGGAATATCAGAATGGAATACAATTGTTAACACCTGATTGCTACTCCAATGCAACCTTTTCATAAAAGAATACACACTTTTACGAACGATTTCACCAAATGATAGGACGTCATGGAAATTAATAGCAGAAATCAAAGAATTTCTTTATGGCAGAAATCAAAGTAAACTTGACTGTTTTATTGCACTGTGACTTTCTATGGTAATGGCATGTTTATATGCTATTTACAGGTGACAGACCCCAGTCTACAATTAGACCCTAGTATTTACAGTAGTTTTGTCATAAAGTATTTTGGAGCGTACAACGTACGGTGAGAACGTGTTTTACTAGGTAGTGCCAACGAGATGGTTTTATATGACAAACACTTGTCAGTTATTCTCAATACAATAAAACTGTAAGGTAACACGTCACTTTCCGACAGCTACAAATTGAACATATTGTGATCGTACCTAACAAAAGGCGACAAAGTCTCCTGTTTCATGACATGTGGCCTAAACTTCGTCGTATTAATATGAGAAGACGGACGAGATTGTCTTGATACGGCAGACATCTTGGGTTGACAGGGACGCGCTTGAAAATATTACCTCCCTTATCAGGGGAGATCACTCTCATTGCTACTTTGGAAAGCAACCTTTTGAGTCACTAAATACCGGTAATCAAAAATAAACAGCTGAATAGCAATGGCCAGATTAACACCTAATTGGGAGATACTCTATACCTTGATACAAGAGGCGACTGATTAACTAGTACAATAATCTAGAGGGTCACTGGCTGATTGGTTCATTGATTGATTGATTGATTGATTGATTGATTGATTGGTTGATTGATTGATTGATTGATTGATTGATTGATTGATTGTTCAAGTTTTAATGGTATTTCATTATATGAATTTAATACCCGGTCACACTATAAACAAGATCTGGGTCTTCTACGTTATGAAAATCGAGGTTTCATCAGTAAAGGCACGATGCGGGCCCATTTTCAACCAGTTTACTTGGTGGGGTTTGGAGTGCACCAGTTCGGGGGCCCGAACCCTCCATAACTCTTTTCCTTTTTTTATTTTTTTCAAAATTTAAAGTGGTTATTATTTTCAAACTGTCTTTAGACACAAGGTAAAGTGGAATTTAACAGAAATACCAATTAGAAAAAAAAAAACGGAACATAAAAACAGAGAAAGATCTTGCAAAATAATTTTAATTTCTATACAAGTTTTTCGTTTTCAGATGTGTTCAGGATATGTGACTTGAGTCTATCAGTAGCCGATGTAAATAGGCGTTAAACCGATCAGACTTTGTTTCAAGCCTCTAAAATTTATTTTATTAGCATAGAGTCTTTTAGGGCGACCCTTTGGTCTATAGGCCCTACTTATTCATATATTTTATGGATAAACACCTGTCATTAGAGTGTGATACCTGTTGCGCATCTGTACAATAAGTGCTTAATATACAGCAAGATGTGCGAGCCGTCTAATACTGCTACCCATAGTACAGACTCCAACAGCAAACACGGGTAAAATGACTTGCAAAGTTACAGTTCTTCTGGTACATGCTTATTAAATGTTTTTCTAAATGTCATCATACAGTCAGTCTTTATGAAGAATTGGAGGTACGTTTATTGTCGAACAGACAGGTAACACTGAATAAGCCCACCCTTGGTCATCTAACTTTAAACGGTGGGTCCCTCATGTAAGATATGACGTGAATTTCACGTAGTGTCAGGTTTAGGGTTAGTGTTAGGGCTAGTATTAGGTTTAGTCAGAAGTCTATCAAGTAGAAGTATGAAACCAGCCATTACCCAGTCTCAACGGCATTGTGACCATCCCAGCGCTGATTGATGATAAAGCGCACCCTAGCGGGACATAGAGAAATATCTAAGGACACGAATTGAGTGTGGAATCATGGGTATATCATGTTAACGCTGTTTCTACCGCTTATGATGTTAGACCTAAACATATTGACCATCAATCATGACCCTGTTTAGTCGTTGCACACAGTTTATCGATATGGTAATCAAACCACTCAAAATGAAATAATTTCAAAATCACAAATTGGTTATGACCCGGGAGAAAAGTTTAAGGTGATAGACATTTGCACTTTAATTGTGTCTTTGGCTTGTGACATGGCAATGTGAATTTAGCAGGCAACACATCAATCTCATATGGTGATTATCTGGTAGCAAAATGTTCATAAATCCTATCATGTACAACAGTTTTGAGCAGAAAAAGAATCTAAAAATGGTTAACCTTTGACCTTAAACTGTGACCTTGATCTCTATAGTTGTGACACGAATTATTACTCTGCCCATCTTTGGCATATGGTCATCATTAATATAAAATAGTTTCATAATTGTATTGATGACAGGAATGGTGCTAAACCTTTTAACTTTAAGGTAGACCTTTTGAATCTAATAGACTGCAGCCTAAACCGTAACCTGGTGACAAGAATTTTGCAAAAGAACAACTTATAGCCATTTGGGATCACTAGACATATCGGCAATGAGCCGGACAAAACTATATTATTTTACAGACGAACAGACTCCTACAAACTCACATATAGACATGTGTTACACTATATGCTTTCCCTCATTAAGATGGCGGTGGCAGAACAAAATATAATTTGTCCTTCATTATCTCAATAATCTCGTTGTGTTTAATTAGTCCAATCATAATATACCGAATGTTCCCAACAGAATCGATAATAATACAAAATCTCATTAAAATCAGATATAAAACACTCCCCGTATTTTGCTTGCCGTTCAATAGCGATGAACAAATTGCGGCGAGCATTTAGATCTGACATGAATTAATATGTAAATATTCGCATAAGAATTCCACATTAATCTTAATGGTATTCAGACAGTTTGTAACTTCATGTATGTATATGCCTGAACAATAAACTATGTATATGCCCGTTTTAATAAAACTATGTATATAGGTCTCCCTATCACAAAACTATTTATATTCCCGCATAGCAAAACTGTGTATACTCCAGCATGCATAGCCAAACTATGTATATGCCTGTTAAATAAAACTATGAATAAGCCCGCTTAAAAAAACTAATTATTTTTCCGCATAACAAAACTATGTGTATACCCGTTTAATAAAACTATGTATATGCCGGCTAAAAAAACTATGCGTGTGCGCGCTAAATAAAACTATGTATATGCCCGCTTAACAAAAGTCTGAAATGTGTTAGTTTGAGGACTCCTAAAAATAAGATAACTAGTGAATTATTAATCAGCATACAGCAAAACATGTTTACCGATTTATTATATGTACAGTATATGTTTAACATCCTAATTAATCACTTGTATTTGTGATAATGTGCAGTTTTATAGCTCATAACGAGTTTTATAGCAGTAAAGTTCATCTAGGGTCATGATCGTGGAGTTAATGTTATAAATGTGAATAAAAATATTCCATTATGATAAGCAGCGGCCGGCTATACATGATTAAACAAAACGACCACAAGCAAGGAGTCAATGACAAATAACGTCATTGTTTGGAATGTTAACTACGCTTCAGGATGTACCTGCTTGTTGTTGTATTATGTAATGGTTTCATACTTGATAAAAGTTCACGTCAAGTTCGTCGTTTTAGTATATGTAGATGCGGCGTAAATCGATCAACATTATAGTTTATGTGTAGCTGTTTTTATGTGTGAATACGGACCATTATATGAGAAAAACAAGCTGTTGTAAGGTAAATATTACAATCCACCATTGCAGGTTTTAACCCGACTAGCAACTCACGTCTAATGAAGTATAAACACATTCATCAATCTGGTGACATTTAAAAAAATGGTGTTCCGCAACAACACACAAAAGGTCAATAGATTACCTCTCTTCTCCAAACATACCTAATTACATCATTATATAATATGTCTGGTAATACGAAAATAGTGGAGCTTGCTTACATTTAGCTGAAGATAAGAAACAATTTTATCAAGCAAGCCCAGAGCTGACTGAAAATAGCTTGATAATTATTATGCCACGTTTTAATTTATTTTATAATAATTTGATTTGTTATATTTCACGCAATACTGCAGGATGTATATTACTGACATAATGATTTTGTATTGACCTTGTTCGGTTGACAGACTGGCTGAATCAATTTGATTAAAATCGGAAGCGGGCGTGCCTCCATACCTTGCGCACATCCTGCTAAGTCATAAACCTAGTACAATTTTGAATATCTAAATGTAGTGATATTTGCTATAACGGCGTAAATTGTGCAGTAGGAGCAAGAAAACTTTTAGTTGCATAACTACACAAGGACCATGCTTTCGTGTCATTTATCTGTACATCAATCCGATTCCCCTTTTAAAGATACCAGTCACCCAAATTAATCAAATTATAAAGCTACTAACAAGTTTAATCATTTTTAAATGAATAAATTGTTCAATTTTATGTTGACCTATAACACATGTCAATTGTTTTATGCATCTGTGACTTTTTGTTAAAGTAGAGCATTATCGTCACTTAAGACAGTTATGGTGCTGGTTTATCACAAAGTCCCCAGTGTGCGTTAAGAAGCTAGATGGTACTTGATGGGTACAAGGTGGCTGAATCATTGTAAAGAAGAATCGGCAATCTTCGGTTTCCCCAGTAAACTTCGTTCAATTACGCGGCGGTCGACGAACCGTTTCATTGGGCATAAGCCAGAACCATATTGAATGTAGAGATATATTCGCTAAAATGGCAAAAATTGTGCGGTTGTAGTCAAGCTAATTACAGCTGCCATTATGATGTCATTAAAAATATACTTTCTTAAAGATTCTGAAAAAGTTATTCATTCTTAAATCAAAAAAACGTTCCATTACAAGATTGTTAGAAGCTGGATTTTTCGTGTCTGTGGCTAAAAGCAGGACGCCGTCTCGTGACTTCCTGATAAGATTATGATGGCGCAGGGTTATCCCAAAGTTCCTATCCTGCGTGGAAAAGCTATATGGTACTTGAGGGTTACAACAGGCTTTATGAGCCCACGTGATTCTCATAAATTAAATATTAATATCTTCAAAAGTTCACCCAGTTTCCGCCTATATAGCTTATCAACCCTTGCAGATGTAGTTTTCGGTATACATAACAGACTGTTTCTGGATAAAAGTGGTGAATCAACAAGTCAGCTCTCTTATATTAGATCGCATTCATTTCTTGCGAATGTATTACTGTTCATCGATTGTGAACAGGAAAATAAAAAGTCCATAAAAAGTATTTGAGTGTGTTCACCTGGCTGTGACACCAAGTCCCATTACATGTACGTGTAGTTTATGTAAGGGGAAATCGCGAATGGATACGAGATTTACAAGATAATGTATCAATACCTATTCACTTTTCAGTCAATATCCTATGTACAACTTCGCGAACTGAACGAGATTTTTTAACGTGAAATGCATACCACATCATGTATTTGGTTGGTTTGACTGGTATTTTACGTACAAATATTATTTCCCTCGCATCATAGGTGCGAGTCCGATCAATAGGCGAACCCAAATGTGACGCCACTGGTAAAAAAAAACCCTACAGAACAGACCAGTGAATAGATTAGATGCAGAGTTCTGTATCTCTGATAATATATCATACAATATAGCCTGATTTAGAGATATACAGTCAGAGTGCACATAACTGTGTTATTTTCTTACCGGCTATTATAGGTTCAATTATATGTAGTACTGTCCAATACTATTTGATATACTGAACTTTCTAACACATTTTGTGTCGAATGAGACTTGAAATAGCCCGTAAGCTTTGTTAAAAATTACAAAAAAAAAACATCTTAAGTATCGGTTGCTTTTGAGTGCTACTTCAAGTTCAGAAGTAGGGCAATTACACAAATTAGGACGTTAAAACTCTGTATATCATCATAGCTATGACAAGTACAACATTTCAAACTGTATTCGTGCTGTGCCTACACTCGGGGAAAACAATTATCGCAAAAATAAAAGTTTGTTAGTATTGTTATACCTACCTCTTACAAATATTCACCTCATACGACTGTTTGTCTGACTCAAATTATTTTCACCAGGCTCGATGTTTTAATCCTCAAGGTGTTCTAACACTGGTTTACTTCCAGCCCGACATTCGCGCTCTTAAAGTTACACAAGCGTTCGGAGTTGATAGGCAGGTAGGTGTCCTACACACATCATTTATCACACTGAACAAGATGAATTGCCTTTAATACGGTGCTTTGACTTCTGTATAACTGGCACCACGTGATATATTACATATATATCACCATTACCCTACCTTCCATGCACTTGCTACATGCAGTTGGTAAGTGTTACAACAATAGTTGTACCAACGACATCAATCTTATATATTGATTGCACCTATATACAATTCAATAAGATGTGTATTCGCATGCATATACAACAATCTCATCCCAGCACACTTTTCGTTTTCGTTGTCACAAAACAGTACTTAGCAGATGTCACGAATAACAACACACTGACAAAAAAGACAGCCACGGAGACTGCCACAGGGTCTCGCTATACACAAATCCGCAATAGTGTATTGTAGTGACACAATAAACATAACAGAGGTGACAATAATCCCACTTAAACCACCACGTGTGCTTGAGATCAAGAGAACGTAAACTGAAACTTGATTAGGTACAGGAAGATCCGTAATCTAGCTGACACCGGGTTAAACCCTTGAACATCTGTAATAGCTGTCCGACCGTAATATTTGAAGTGCAAAGGTTGCGGACAACGGAACTTCGATGTAAGATCCCTAGTTTCGTTACCTACTGTGTAAAATATATAGGCCAGACGGGAGTGAGAGGGTTTTGTGTAAATTCCCGGCACACCGCTGGTCTCATCAAATCAGTACCAGGCAGTCACAAGTCTATACAACAGAGCACAACAACCTAACCTTATACCATAAAATAAACTCTCATACTAAGAGAGTAATACCATGCATAGCGAATTGGTTCAATATGTCAATAACTTTCTGCCCAGTATCCTACGACCAAAACAACTCTCAATGCAGTCGAGTTGTGAGAATTCAATATTTGCTTTCACCAGTTACATTTGACCCCAGCATGTAAGCTGTGCATGATAAGCGCATGAATATTTGCAAGTATATGCTGTCCCACTAAATAATAAAAATAGCTATATTTTAACTTTTACGCATTGGAGAATTATTGAGAAAATAAATCAGTCGTGGTATATGTAAGAGTACGGGATAGCTAATGCTATTATTAAGGGGGACCTGTTAATTTAATCAGTCCGTGTATTAAAACAACGTATTCTTAACACCTTTGAATGGCATTTACGTCTTCTTGGTTGTTATACGTCACCAACTTAATGCCACTCAGATAGTAAGTTCTTCACGTATGAGACATGGAGTGTTAGTCAGCCTGGCACATTACTACACTTCATAAATTGCGTATGATGTGTGAACAACTAGCTATACGCTGAGTTACATTGGTTTCTATACGTTCCTTCTCAAGCTAATCAGTCTACTCTTACTATCTAACAAATAGTTTTTTAATCCAAATGGTCTTTATTCACATCACATCTCCACGGTCTGATTAATTTATTCACAGCGAAATAACCCAAGAGGTTTAATCCAGTCCCTTAAACAGTCCGGATAATATTAACACAAATGAAATGACTGCTTCGCTCTGATATACTCCATAGTTCTTTATCTAAAAAGGACGCGAAATATATATAAAATTTACAACACAGACCTATTTATATATAGTGTGTTCAGTTGTGTCTGAATTTTCACAACTTTTTTTTAAATTTGGGTTTATAATTTGACCATTTTAAATGATACTTGACATTTCGCAACTTTAGTACCGGCATATTTAACAAAGTTACGAATATAAAAAGTAACACACTATTTAATCAACCTGTTCCACTTCAATCTTCAAGTCTTTTGAGCGATCGTATACGTTATTAAGTGCATCGGAGGATTGGTTTATTTAACTGATTGGTGTTTGACGCCATATCAAAAGGTATTCACCAAAGTGACAACGATGCACCATACCATGTGAAATAATCAGCTCTGTTGAAAAATTGTGATCGGTATAAGGGCAGAGGATTATAGGTTCCAGTTAACTCAAGTTAATTTCACTTCTTTGAGGCAGTGAAATTAAATAAACACTCTGGCACTGACTTCTTTATTGATAGAAAATCAATGTTCCTCTAGTGCGAAAGACATCATGATGCAGATTGTGCTTGGAGCATAGAACCCGGATTCATTCATATCACTTGTTACCTATAGATAATACGATATGTTACCGTGTCTTCTCCGCTACCGTTGTAGCATATATATTATAAATGTAATTAAGCTACTCACCTGATATATGATACAGCTATCGACTGGCCTGTGTTCTCCGGTTCCCAATCAGCTATCAGTTTTTCGGACACGATTTTTATCACCTTAAGCTGTGTCCAATTTCCTTCTGATCACTCCATTTATTGTGACTTCTACTGGAGCTCAAATGTAGCTGTGCAGCGATTCAGTTCAGATTAAGCTTTGCCTGCTGTCCGACTAAATATCGAAAGATGATAAGAATGTAGTGTTGGACTATTGGTAGTTGGTATAAATATGGGGAACATCTATCAGCAATAGGCATCTGAATTGTTGCTACACAGTCAAGCGTGCCATGACTGGCACTCGATTCAAGTACAGCTCCATCTGGATGTACCAGTACCGTCGGTACGATTGCGGCTCATCACCAACACTCTGATCCACTGTGACAGCGGGTTAGAGTTCGCCTTAACAACAACAACATCACACCATATTTACACACATTTTGCCCACGTGGCTGTGGTTGAAACTGATCAAGGAAGAGAGAGTTGAATAGTGACACACTATATCGTATGTAGCAGTGAGAGAAAAAAACCTCCCCTTTGACTTACAGCACACATCCATAGGTCACTTGCAAGTAAACTATAGCACTTGCAAGTAAACTATAAAATATCACACTGCTTATATACTACAGCGGTAGTTGTTAAGTACAGTGAAATCACTCGAATCTCTGTGTGTTTCTACGTCCTTGTTAAAGCCTTAGACGACTACAGACTCAGTCGTGGGATGTAGGCCGCCCTAGGGACAAGCGTGTTCACCTTACAGCTCCTCGCGTACAGAAATCTAGGCTAGGCGAGTATCACTTTCATCCGAGTGCGTGTCTGATGTTTAAGAACAATTAATTCGCGGATTAAGTCATCGTACAAATAAACTCGTGTAGTGTCATAAGAAAATTGTTTAGAGACCAACTTTATATGAAGGTTCGTGGATCCACGCACAAACAGCAAACTGTCGTATAAAATACAGAACTGTCCATTCACAAAATTAGAAAAATACGTTAATTTGCTTGATTACTTACAGATTGTCTTCACATTACAAGTGTCGATACAAGCACCCAACTATATTTTAAGGGTCTGCTATATGTATAAAAGTATGCTATATCCCAGATGCTATGTTATCAAATGTTGTATTTAGTCCGACGCGCTTCAATGGTGTAGGGATTATTGAGTGACCTCAATTGCCTTCAGTTTCGCTGATGGTTACTAGCCGAGCCAATCAATAGCACACGGTAAATGTTAATTTTATTATTAGGGATGTATTAGAAAGAGAAATTAGCCATGTCAGTTATAGCGTAACATGTTAATGAACATATCGGGTTCCCCTAA
>JAVFBW010177916.1:0-10027 GCA_034783835.1 Mopalia ciliata
AGGGGTGGTCGTGTTGGACTACTGATCGCCCTTTTGTGTATCACACAGGTTTGAGTCAACCAGTGAGTCTGATGACTGAGGAAGTGAATGGACTCTGACTAACACGTGTAGGGGTGATTTTTATGCAGTTTAATTTCAGGTTTCCATTGGTGTTAAAGGCGGCGGATTATGAAGTGAACAATCCGTTTTCACATGAGTGAAATACCCTTTAGAGCGAAGCTAACCCCCTTTTAAATAATCAAACAATTGACAATTGTACATTAAATAAGCCTGCATGGAATCGATTAAAGGAAGGTTCTATAACGACCAAGGAATTTCTGCTTACCAACTATTTGGACTCTGTAAATACAATTTTTATGTGATGTAATATGTGGAACTATTTCGCCTAGCTACTTAAAAATTTGTATGTTTGGCAGAACAAAAAAGTGGTAATAAAGTAATTTTAGCAAACAATGTTATATAATCCGTTATGTATTTTGCCATTGTTATCGTCTCTAATAATCATAAAGTGTCTTTTTATTGACACCAAAAGCAGTTTCACTTTCCCCCCACTCACTGTCCGTGCATGTGAAAAGGTTCTCGTTCTCGACATTGACTACAGATCAAAGCACGCATGAGGCCTTGTAAAGAATAAGCAGAAATTTTAGACCGGATTCTGGGCGCGAAACCCGCGGAAATTCCCACATTAATTTGCAGTTTATGAAGCAAGTCGTTTTGATTGTCACAATTGTTTAAAACTAAATAGAAAAATTACAGGTAAATTTCCTTGATATCCGATTACAAATTATTAAATTGTAGTGATCGGTTCTCTTCTTCTCTGTTAGGATTCTAACAAGAAGTGGCGTTGACAGCTATGCACGCACGAATGCCTTTACATTGTGCACGACAATCGCGCTTTACCCCGTAGCGTGTCTTTCCTTCCGCGCCACGTGCGAGAATTCCCGTGATTACACCTGCACGCGGTGGCGGTTTAGCCTGCGCATGCTAATAACGCTTATGTAGGTGAGTGTAAGGCGTTAGTTTTAATTTGAATTCAAATCTGTTTTAACTAACAGTCATATATTTAACAGCGTGTGACCTCGCATCGAAAAGGTATTATACAATTAAGTAACTAAAGCGTATCTGTTTCAAGTGGCGTGTGTACAATAGGCCTACTCAATGAGGCGAAAAATAACAACTAGCAGTGTGAAACTCAATACAAATGAACCGGTGTTTGTCGGCAATTACAAGGTCAGTCGACGTGAGGTGATACGGCCGCGGATGTGTTGTTAATGTCCCTGATTTTGATCGCTCAATACCGCTGAAACATAAACTCGCCAACCACCATTCTCTCGACAAACCACTCACTTGAAGTATTTGAATCTCAAATGTCCGCATCCGGAAATTAAATTGTCTCTTAATAGCCACATTGACGGTTCGGGTTTTAATAATCACCGGCAAGGAACAGCTTAATCTGTAGTTTTGTAACAAGGGAAACAATCTGCAAAATATACGGCTGCTCTGCATGTAGAGAAACCGTGTTCACATGGAAAATCTATTGTTATAATCGCATAACTTTATAAAACAATAATATAATGTCCGTTGTGTTTAAGCCATGGGCCGAAAGAAACTAATGTTCGTTAAACCTGATAATACCTGAAGACCGGGTAACTGGACAATAATTAAAAAGATGGTGACCGATAAATGTGGGATATTCATTGAATAATTAACGATTTAGTTAACAGGAAAAATATCAAAATGAGGAGAAAGCGAGTGGATTATTTTGTGACTTAGACGTTGAAACATGAGAGGATTTCTTTAATAAAAAAATTATTTTGATAATTTTACGGCTAATGTGGTATTTTTTCATGGTTTACTCTTGGTTTTCCCTCAGAGCACCTGTAATTTAAAGTTATAATTAAGGGTGACGATTAATGTCTCCAATGAAAAATAAAATACCAAGTGTAAGGAAGTTATAGTTCGTCCGGATATATCTAGATCTCTTTACGGATTCATTGAATGACTGACTGATAAGTGTTTATTAACTCTAGGGCGGTTGTCCTCATTCCTAATCCGGCAGCTAGTTACGTCGGTACCTTGAATATACAGAAAATAAATCATGACTTCACCATTGTTATTTCAACAGACAATGTTTATGTACAATAATCTAGTCTACAAGATCTTTAGCTGAACTGTTACACGAGACGGTTGGCTTATAACGTTTGCACAAGATTTAAATCACCATTTATATTGTAATTACTTAAACCTTTCGAAGCAAAGATCGTTGACCTCCTGTATCACTCTTCAATAGATTAGTGGAAAGCAAACAAATGCTGAGCTCGGAAAACTCGGCCACCTGGTTTTGCGTCTATGCGAACAACAGTCTTGTTCAGTTTTCCATTATTTTGTCACGAGCTCCCAAGGCAACCGCCGCCAACTTTTTTGAAAGAGCAGACGACAGAAGTGATTCCCAAGCAGCCAAGCTGTCCACGGCTTCCTGACTTGAACGCCGCTCTTTGACTTTCAAGAAAGTTAAAAATTGACATTGTTTACCGAACGTCTGACACTGATCCAGTGACACGCGCGAATTTTCCTAGCATGTATTCTGCTCTTACAATTAACCACAGACTGTCGTCTGCTATCAACCACAGCTTGACCAAAATCGGAGGACATTTCCTTCCCTTTTTTAAGAGTTTTATTAAAGTATTTGTTTTGTTAAACAATTTATCTTATCCTGGCCAGTATACCTAGAGCAACCTAGTAAGGTATTAGTACTTCTTTTTAAACTTACGTCCAAGACTCATTTCTTTAGTTACATTATTATTATTTTTTTGATCGAGTGGTCTACGTTACAGGCATTTATTGAAGGCGATTCAGTGCCTGTATCCAAGGGTCGTGGATTTGATACCAGAACGAGTATCAACCTGAAAACATTTCTGAAATAGAAGCTGTTCAAAGAAAGCAGTATCGCAAAATAACGAAATTAAGGTTAATTCAAATAAGTTGAAATCACTCATATATATTATACTGTGATATATGCATTGTTTAGAAAAAGAGTAGATAATTTTATGATTACAAGTTGAACAGTAATCGCTTGCCATCTGTAATAAATGTATATTGTCAGCAGTTTGTTTGGAAAGTAGCAATGCTTTGTTAACTTAGCACTGGAGGAAGATAAACTTCGCAGCATTACCGAAACAGTTAGCATTGTATGGTTGTTCTACTGTCAGTTAGGGGCCTATAGTTTGAAAACATTTCCGTCATATAAGTGAAATACCCTAAAGCATGGCTTTAAACACCAATCAATAAATTCCATGAATTTTTTATTTTATTTTTTATTTGTTTGCTTGTTCTTTGCTTCGTCCTAACCACCAAGTGTGAAGCGAAATTATTGTACACCTTATAAATTTGAGTATTAACAGCAGTCTACGACATTATCTTATGAGGGCTAGCTTTAAAGGCTTCTTGTTCACTCGGTTACGCTGGGAATCCAACGTGTCTCCCACGCCATTAAAATTTACTCACGAGTAAACAACCAATAACAAATTTAAGTTTACTTCGAATATTTAAATAGATATTCCATTCCATGCATCGTTGATACTCTGTCTATGTGAAACTAGTTCCACATCCCTGTTAATTTTGTAATATATATTTTTGTAACCTGATTGACTTTTTTATCGTTGCTTTTGGTTGGAAGGGAAGCCTTGGCTTGCCCTGCAATAAATAAACGAACAATATGCTTTAATAATACAAACAAACACACCTTTGTTAACTTGATATACTACAATTGGCTGTATTTTTTTATAAACAGTTTTTCCCCTGCTTTATCACACGATATATAATTTCTAAACTGCGTATATTTGACGCTAGAGGGCGCTACCCTTAATAACTGAGAAGAAATGACGTGAATGGCGTTATTCTTGTGTAATAGGACTTTACATACTCTGGTTAAAGGTCTTGTAAAAATTGCGCTTGTTACAGACAGGTTTAGTCTTTACGACTGGAACCAAAACCTTTTCTTTGGAAGTAAAACCGAGAAATGTTAAACTTTAATTAACTCTTTCCAAGTATACAGATTGCCTACCCGGTGTATTCAGGAGTATTTTGTACACCTAGTTTATGTTAAATACACCAAGAGGCAGTCTAAATACTCACGAAAAATAATAGTCTGCTCTATGCTGTAACATAAAAATACACAAAATGTTAAATGTTAAACAAAAATTCCCATATTGGGTATAGGCAGGTCTGCATTATGCATCTCACAATGAAAGAAATGTATGTCACATAGGGTTTTTTTTGCACCAAAGTTGGAAAACTTTTTTTCTTTAGATAAGCATTTCTTCAACTTATGACAGATCGAATACCTACATGTCCGTGCATTCGTTCTTAAGCTTGTATATCTGGATGAGGTCAATACATATTGGATTGTTCAAAAATAAATTTCATGTATTATCCGGTTTGTATCAATGTTCTTTCGGTGAAATTCATTCATCTAGTGTTTTATCAGTTCCCTGTTAATTGTGTTTTTGTGGGATTTTTATTTATATTATTAATGAAAGATTGTGTTTATTTAAACGAGTTCGACATCAAAATTAATGGTCTAAAGAGGGAAAATGAACGAATTTTCCGCTTTGACTTTCAAAAGATGTGAAATAAAATCCATCAGTTTACGTTTCATTGGTTTTTATGTTATTGGCAGGAAATGCGGGTGAAAATATGACGGGATATCGTTTATGATTGACTGGTCATCAAACTCGTGCCAATGGTAAACTAGCACGTAGAGCGAATTGATGTGGCGAATGGACTGATTGATACCGTGAGTTTGACGCGTCCTCGATCGAGTGTAATTCGCGAAATGCTCCAATCTGTATCTCTTCCTAATGAATTGCCCCGTTTCAGCTCGATAGAGGTTATTAAAAGTTGTTTCGCTTCTTATGAAAGGAATCATATTTGCGATTGAAGTTAAACTGATGCGAGTATTCTATATCCCTGCCGATGGCATTTTCCTAAATCACCCATCGTTCTGGCCATTTCTCCTCGAGCCTTTAAAGGGAATGTCTCTCTTTAATTTCGCCAGGCCCTTCGCCATTTGGGATCGTTTTACACTCTAAGATATGCTTTTGTCCATCAATCAAAAACATGGTTAACCAAATGAAAAATGACCCATACGAGGAGAGTGTATTGTTTCATCAACGTCAGAAGAATGACGATCTCCAAACAGGGCGGGGTTATTCGGCGCCTCAGAACGGTGATGAACGATTTCTGTCAACCTCTGGTAACCTCTGCCACTGTTTCACCTGCTAAACCTCGATATGTTGACTTGGGTACGTCAAAAAGACGCAAACGTTTCAATTAAATAAAGTGCAAAGATGTGTGACCCGCCATTTAACGTGTGGTGTCTCTCCAAGGCCATGGCCTTAGGCCGGACTTAAACGACAGAGTGTCTTTGATGCTCTCAGAAAAATTTCCATATTTGGCCCTTTCAAATTCTCTTATCTGCCAAGAAAGCCGTTGACGCTCGATCCAACAAATTACCAAATTGCCTGAAATTTCCCAGGAAACTAATTTGATATTTTCATCTCTAAGTAAAAGCAAAATTCACGATAATTTAATATGCAGCGAATTACCCTATGAATAAATTTACGCAATACAATAACAAAAGCGTTATTTCATCCTTGTTTGATTTTTGTCGGGGAAATGATACGACGATCGCGTCATCTCCGTTGAGTGAAATAACGATGAAAAGTGTTAATTGAAAGAGAACGTTAACCTCCGATTAATCAATCAAGGGACTCCTATAGAGATTGTGGTCAAAAGCATGCACGGCAAACTTGACCCGTGTTTACGTTACACTGACGGACGCTCGATTACGTTACGATTTACATTACGCCCAAAGTGGAACGTTTAACGCTAAATCAACAGCTACACCCTCTATTTATTAAAATTGAAGATTGTTGTCAAAAGCATCCCGGCTAACCTGACCGATGTAACGTTATACTGGCGGACGCTCTATTACCTAACGATTTACATTACACTAAAAGTGCAACGTTTAATGCTAAACCAACAAACAGTTACACCCTCTACCTATTAAAATCCATACAGTATGTCCCGTAAGCGCTGTAGACAGACTTAGGGAGGAAGTTTTTAAGTCTGTCTTCAAATATGTTGTTGAAACTAGAAAGTTTCCGATGTTCTTAATTTAAAGAGTTGTAGCTGAAGTTCAAATGATAAGTCTTTTGATCATGTTTTCTGTCCACATGGCATTTTTTAAATTTTTTTTATGTATTTTGTCTTTTTGCGCATTTTTTCTTTTAGTGTATTTTGTCTTTTTGTGCATTTTTTCTTTTAGTGTATTTTTTTCTTTTTGTATAAATATTTTTTTCTTTTTCTTTTTCTTTTTATTTTTTTTGTCTTCTTTTTTTAATATATTTTTGTTGCTGTTCATGTATATTCATGCAAATAAAGTGAACAGAATTAAGAATATCTCATAGTTATGGCGCGAATATCCATAAGGATACAAGCACCAATATCACCAAACAACCAAACAACCAACCTGCGAGCGCTGTCACGGTCAAGTGACTTGTAACTCTGGAGGATCATTTATTTTCTAACCACTTAACAATTGCTGACTGTGCCTAAGTTGATTGTCGGAGTACATCACAATCAAATAATTCAAACACCCTTTTACATCCGATCACACTCATATCAAACAAAGAATTAGAATAAAAATACAGATTCAATTGGCAAATGCTCATGGAATTTATCAAAATTATTGTGAATAGACTCAATAAGTTTTAGATCAGGGTGATTTTAACTGAAGACACCCTTTTCTATGCCGTGGTTTAGTGGTAGCGTGTGCGCTTACCAAACTGGACCTGCTTCAATGTATCGTTCATCGGATCGAGTCCGCCTGTGAACCATCAGGTATATGAGCGAGCCACATGTTGTGGTTCCAGCAGTCGCGGGTGTGGTTTTAACGAGGTTTCCTCCTGGTTTTCCACCGTAATACGGCTAGGTACTGTGTGAAATGGACAACCCGTCGTCATATATAAGTGAAATACCCTTGAGTACGACGCTAAACCCCAATCAAACCCTAGGGATCGGCAACGGAACATAATGTGTTCTTTATTATTCTCCTGTCTTCATTTAAGTGAAATACCTTTGAGTACGACATTACATCCAATCACAGAAACAAACAAACATATTTTTATTTGAAATGCAGCTCTGTTTACTGGACCATTTGCATCATAAATAAGGCTGGCTTTGCTTCAAAGACGGAATGCGCAGAAAACACAGTAAACTTTTATAGCATTTTAATAAAAACATAATTCCATAGCTAAGTCACTGAGAGAGCCTGATCTGATTATGTTTAACACTAAAAGTAATTGTATAGTTTTGCAGACAACTCACTATATTATGTTGATTAAACATTCGTTGTTTTGGAAAATCCTTAAGTTATCATCACTCCTGATGATGGTTTGGTCAATAAACCGAAACGTTGGGTCAAAATGAATTCATTATATTTCTTCGGAGTTGTTACTATACTTTATAACTAGTAAGTGGTAGTCATAATACTTAGAATACTTAACATACTGTTACATGTATATATAATCAAAACTTGATTAAAAAACAATCCTATCAAACTATGCTGGTCAGTTAAATGTTATAAGGGAAGTAGTAGCCATGTTGAACTATTTGTCTTATTCAGTTAATAACACCTGGAGACACATTCTACGCGTTCTTAGAATTTGTGACAGTTTTGTCATTAAAGCAAATGATTTCAAAATAGTAACGGCTGAATGTGGCGTTAACCACTAACCAATCAATTAACAAAGAAAATTGCAAGGCTGCCATGCATATGTTTCTTTTCACCTTAAAATTGATTAGTACAATAAGTTGTATGGACAGTGTATGTATTTCCTGCATCAATGTTGATTGGGGGACCGGAACCCATCCATCTGACTCCATAGTTTCTCTCATGTTCGCCTTTGAAAACCCAAAATTCATTTAGAGCCTGCTTTATGTCAATCGTACTCTCGCGAGACTTTCTATAGTGAACGACACTAAAACTACTCTCGTATGCTATGCCAGGCCCTCGCGCATTATTTCCGCAAATATTTGGGGGGACGTATGCCACAGACCAGCAAATAAAATAAGTGCAAAACAAGATGGCCTGGGTATATCAACTACCATGTCAATGTCTCGACATAGGAAGTAGAATCGATTCTAATTTAGAATGGCTCTATGTTACATATGAAAATAGTTCTCAAATATTTACGTATGCATTCTTCACTTTCATTTTTGTCCTGCACTGATGATTGGGTGGAGGGAGATTCGGGAGATTTGGGACAAAATACATCGTCTTTTAAATGCACAGTTGTATTTTCCATCGATCGTACTATCATTCTGTGTTTTTATTCTTAATTAAGATAGCCCCGGGACCCGCAGCAGAGGCTTAGTGGTTAGCAAGTGTGCTTCCAAAAGCCTACTTCGATGTACCGTTCATGGTTTATGACCACAAGGTAAACCGTTTTGTCAGCATTTTCGATTTTGTGGTTTTCCCTTCTGACGTTGGGCAGATTGTATTTCGGAAAATTGTCCAGATTGAGCCGGTTCGTAAATCGAACCTGCGACCCGCAAGACCAGGAAACCTAAATACTAATCACCTAAATCTCTCAATAAATGCTATCCCATCAAAATAATAACCACAAAATAAAATAAAAAAGTAATTCAAAAGTTTAAATATATAAATGATCGATTTGACGCTAAAGTAACAGCTTCTCAGTAAGTGTCGTATCAACGTCTAATGATGTTTTTATTTTTAAATTAATTTAACTCTGGTTCTAATATTGCAGACTTATCGAAGATGACAAAGGAGCAAGAGAGTAGCAGTGTTTGAAACTGAAGACGAGGCAAAGAGGAGTAAAATCAGCGGGATGATGTCTGTATATCATTGGACTGTCCACGGATTCTCCCACGAGCCTACAGCGGAAAGCACAAATTGAAAAGTTAGCACACCGTATAATCGATTTACTAATTGATCAGGTAGGTGGAAAATACCTTTAGTCTTCACCCATCCCCGGGCAACGAAATCTGGCCTCACGATCGAAGTAATCGGGGTTAATCTGCCCCAATGAGTACTCCGTTAGAAGCAATGCTACGAACAAATTAATTTGCGAAACGAGTCAGAGAAATCAATTACAAAGCAATCGCATTTAGGAATTAAGTCGGAAAAATCCGCTAAGATTGGATCCTCGCGTCTCGAGCTTTGGACTTAAACTTCAAACGACGGGCGTGCTGATTTAATTGGTCAAAGCCGTCTCTTAAGTCTTCAAAAAGACATGGCGGAGAGCTATACGCAGTGTCATTTTTCAAATCCTGGTACATAATATTGCTGTAAATATAGACTCCCATAAAATCGATTTCTCGTCTGGCTTTTTTCACAGAAGGCCGGGAAGCTGATGCTTAAGTTCTTCGGTTTTTAATTTCAAGTATCTCACATGTTAAATTAATGGCTAGATTTTAACTTGTTTTTATTGCTTTTACCAGGAGTCTATTAATAAATTTCTGCTTTGACTAATTAAGCTTCCCTCAGAAGTTATTTTTCACATATTACATTGCATCCGTGATACTAAGATACGCCATACAAGTAAATACATATTTGACCAAATGTTTTCGAACTGATCAAAATCCCATATTTTAAAAATAATTGATTAATTTATTTATTTAATTATTTATCCGATGTTAGATCAATAGTATAAAATCCCAATACAGACCAAAGCCTTGAATCTAAAATCATATACTAGTAATCCGGCAATGAAAAAATTTTAAAAAATTATTATGTTTAATAGTGCACGATTTTTTCTCAACCAGGTGTACAATTATGGATAAATAGGTGTAGAAATAGGAAATTTCAAAAGTTATGTACAATAAATACTGACATTTTTTTACCAGGATTCCTCCCCGTTCTCCATCGTAATAAGGCTTTGTACAGTGTGAAGTGGACAATCCATCGTCATATAAGTGAAATACCCTTGAGTACGACGTT
>JAVFBW010177927.1:0-10814 GCA_034783835.1 Mopalia ciliata
TGGTCCTATAATACCTAGCAACTCTACCACAAATAAAACAACCGATGAACAAAACAACCAGCTTCTTTTAGGTTGACCAGCATCAAACGTAAATAAAAAGTGCGGTGAGTCCGATATTCATTCTCAGTTAATTTGAATTTGAAAATTTCCCCAGGAAATTAACATTTTTTCCAGCCCTGCACTTAACTGAAACATCTATCAGTGACTGTGTTATGTCATATACACCATGTTGATGCCACCTGACAAAGCAACACGTTCGCATTGGTCAGGTCATTTTTTAGCACAGGCAGTTGCTTAAGGTCAGTGCACACAATGAGTTCTTGGCCTCTCATGGCAGAAAATATTTAACACGACAGATATTTTCCTAACAGCCTCTTTCACAGCACACAGGGGAAAAAGCTGAGCTTCCAGCCTCTTGTGGCCAGCAACTCAGTTAGTTGCTCTCGTCTGCAGCAGGCTTTAGTTTTTGACCAGGTCTCAAGCTGAGGCATTCCAAATTTGTCTACCTGAAGATGCTTAGACCAACTTTAAGGCCAATTTGTCTGGACAAAGTTGTAGCGGCAACTGAAAGATAGGTTTACTACAAAATGCTACAAGTAAAACCATTAAAATTTGGATTTTTTAACATCTTATGTACCATAGCGCACCAAAGATTCATTGGCCATTGAAACCAGATGTATGTTGCCTTTGTGACCTAAATTTTTTTTTTGTGTTTCCTCTAACATCATGAAACGCCTGGCAGGCAGGATTTTAAAAAATATTTTGTCAATCATTTTTTTTATAGACGTTGTACAAAACAGTAGATATTAAATAAAAGTGAAACAGATGCTTGCATGACCAAAACACATTACAAAAAACAAGTTTGCTATCAAAATTTGCCAATTTCAAATGGTCTTTTGAAACAAAAAAAAACAAAAAAAATTTAAATTTTTTTTTATTTTTTAAATTCTTTTTAAAAGCCAATAAAAACTTTTGACTCTATGCTATTTCGTAGGGTTAGAAACAATAAAATTTTTTAGGCCTTTGCACAAAAGCAGAAGTATGTGAAAAACTACCAAGATCTTACTTATGTAAGATAACATTTTGTTTGAGAGAAAGAAAGCTCACCTATGCATCACCCATGGTAGGTACTAGGCATACTAATTGTTTAGAAATCTTTATCTTAACAGAGATCAACTGCATTATTCTAGACTGGGCTAAATTATTGCAGTGTTATCGAGGTTTCAATCATAAGGGTATAATTTTTTTTTTTTAGTTTAATGTGTTTTTGAATGAACCAATTCTATTATGTATCCATTAGTTTATCATAAGCAATGCGGTCTTTAAATAGTGCTGCAAATTGTTCAGCTGCAAAAAGGTGACATTTTGATCAAGAAGCTTTCATGCAATCACCCCATCTTAATAGTACATGACAGCACAGAAGTGATGCTGCAAGAAATCAGTTCCAGTTGCAAACCTATTTGGCAAATTAGCAAAAAATTGTGAATTACCGAGGTTGGGAAAGTTCCGGGATACCCAGGTAAAGAAAATAAATAAACTGACCGACAGTTATAGCTTCCAGAAAGCTTAAAAATCATTCATTCATGTTCGCGTTTCAAAATATTCTCTATTATACCTCAAAACTGCTGATTTTTGGGCATTAAATTCATACGTAGTTAATTATAACAATAATGAGTAAAATTAGAAAAAAAAGTGACTTCCATCTTATAGTTTTATTATGTCTTACATATATATAAATGGCATATATATGGAAAACAAATGTCCTAAGAAATTCTGTCAGGTAAAAATTTAATTCACTTATCCCATGTGAGAGGTAAGATTTTTAGAACATTTCGACTCCTGAATCTATGAACAACGTATCAATTCAGTGCATTAATAATTATTATAAGTGTCATTGTGTCACACATGTTTTGTCATTTCATTATTTTACTACTAAAACTATTTCTTTGTAATCTAAGTACATGTTTTAAGAACATGTATTCTTTCATAAATACTATTCTGGCAAATACGGTCTTGGTGGGGATTTCACTTTTTCAACTTTCATTGAAGCAGTTTTTACAAATAGAAGGTTTAACAATATTGTAACTGTAATTTAATACTGACAAAGTATACTGACATAGTCATTGGTGTTTGCATAATGTGACAGTTTGGTCTGTAAGTGTCTTTAGTGTCCCTGGTTTATTATTGACTACTTTGCTGTATTTTTAATATTTTAATATTTCAAGGAAAGGCCCACTTTTCAATCAATCAACTTTGTTACGGCCTTAGTACATAACATATCATTGTATTTGAGTATCTAAAAGGCCATTCAATTGTCAAAATTTGTCTTAAAACTGTCCATTGTTTAATTAACCTGTAGAAAAAGCATGTTTATAATATTTGCAGGTTTCATCTGTCTTTAATATGCAAATATGTTGGATTGCATTTAATTTAAGTCATTATTAAATTGTACTTACTGTGCATTTATAAAGGCGTTTTGACTCTTTTGAGTGCCAGCAGGTAGTGTTTATAATATAAATTTCTAGAAGTTTTTGTAGAATTCCGTATATTCTTTACAGGCTCGTAACCTATGTACTGGAGAATATGCAGCCATCAAAGTCATCAAACTTGAACCAGGTAAGTCACAACCATTTAATACTCATAAAGAAATTCTATGCTGCCTTGGTAACATTATTTATTCCCATTTAGAAAGTTCAGTAATGTGTCTGCATGACATGAACCTATTGGCCTGATTTGTCTGTTACATTTTCTGGAGACAAATATAATAAACTTTCTTACATCCTAGTCCATTTTGTGAAATTTCAGAGGTTGAATGTTTATAATATTATCCTGGACATGAAGTTAGGTAAACAACAAAATTGGCTTCATAGTACGTTACTTCAAATTGAAGTTGTCAGTCAAGACCTAATCCAGGTCAAAGGTTTGGACCGTAATCATTCATTTTCAAACAAAAGAAAGGCCGCGGTAGAGGGGTTGTAAATCTGATTTTTTGTTTTCATTTTTTTCCCCACATGTGTTTATTGTTTTCTCCTGTTTTGAGAATTTTTCATAGTTTTTTTTTATGGATACCTGGGAATATTTCTCTTAAAACAACAACAAAGAGGTCCGTCAGTTGATTACTGAGTTACTACTACTTATCTGAACTGTAAAAAAAAATTATAAGAGTGGATGGTTTGGGTGTCTAATTTGGAAGTGCCCAAACCCTTAAAAACAGGATGAAAATGAGACTGTGTAAAATAGGCTCTTTGTACACTTACATTGAAACCTGAGTATTCACCTATACAAATTTCTGAATATACCTGATATCTGAGTATATTGACAAGCTTAACAGACTTTCATAGTTTGCTTTCTAGGTTTTATGTATATGTTAGTAAATCTGTAAGGTTGTTATAGAGTTGTAATACCAAGCCGCACATAGCACAAGAATCTACCATGTTACCTCCCTCCCCCACTACGAAAAAAAAACAAAAAAAACGAGAATGTCAGATTTAAAGGTCACTTTGTAGATTTGGCAAGACATTTTTGGCATAGAAATATAATCTAGAATGGAAACTATAAAAGTCTTAAAGCTTGTCAATATACTCAAATTTCAGGAATAATCAGAAATTCTTCTGGAACCAGTTGTTTGAAAGATGTTTGGTCACTAACAACTTGTTGAATCAGAAATAGCAAATTACAGACATACCTTCAACATTGCGGGATTTCATTTAATAGTGTATTAAATTGAATAGGGCTTCCAGCAACCGGCCCCTGGTTTACTAGTTCGGGCAATTTGTGTGTTAGAGTAAAGAAATGAGTCTTTTTTTTTAGCACTGTAGGAATACAGCACTGTCATAGTAGGGAAATGGCTCTGAGTAGTCTGAGAACACCGTTGACACCAATCACTCTATCTATCAATCAACCAATCAGGGTCAGTCAGTCAGAATCAATCAATCAATTGATTCAATGGATCTTGATGATCTCCGATCTAAAGGGCTCATCTCGTCTTGCCAGTGCCGTAAATTTGATATAGCACTCACTTTTTTCCTTTTCCTTCCCCATTTTTGATTCAGAGTTTTACTTATGCAATAATATACGTTCCCGGCCATGGCTTAGTGGAAAGCAAGTTTGCTTACTAATCCTTTTTCGATGTTCTGGTGGGTGGTTGGAGGGAGCTTCATGTTGCCCTGGTGCTATGAGAGCTATAGGGGAACAGGAAGCTGATCTGTTTGTGGTGTCTGTATTGTGTCCTGTTGTTTTTGTGTATTTCTCCCTTTTTGTCTTTGTTTGTTGCCAGTCTTGTCGAGGGTGGTTTCCATTACCCATTGGGCTGGCATGTCATCATATCAAGGAAATTGAGTATGACATTAAACCCTAATCAAACAACCAAACAAATCGATGTACCGTTCATGGGATCATGTCCGTCCGGTTACTCTGGTATAATTTGAGCTACAAGATGTGGCTCGGGCAATTGTGGGTTGGTCCTTATGACGTTTCCTCCTGCGTTTCCTAAACTGAACCTGCTTGGATTTACTGTTCACTGGATCGAGTCCGTCTGTCGACCATCAGGTATATGAGCAAGTCACATGTTGTGGCTCCGTCAATCGCGTGAGTGGTTTTTACAAGGTTTCCTACCAGTATTACACCTTAATAAGGCTGTGTACAGTGTGAAGTGGACAATCCGCCGTGATATCCTCGAGTATGATGTTAAGCACCAATCAAACAAACAAACAATCCACCATAATTAGTTAAGGAACAGTGTGAAGTGCATAATCCGTCATCATATAAGTGAAATACCCTTGAGAACGATGTTACCCCAATCAAACACACAAACTTTACTACTTAATAATGTTAAGCTGTTCTGTTGGTCAATTTAACACACTAAGTTTGTTGTAGTAGGAACAGTTTGTTCATGTTCGTTATGTCTTATTTTCAGGTGATGATTTTGCTGTTATACAACAAGAAATTGTTATGATGAGAGAATGTCGTAACCACAATATTGTCGCATACTATGGAAGCTACTTGAGGTATATTATATTTTACCATTATTGCGTAAAGACTATAAAAAAATGTCAGTATATAAATATGGATAATATATTTTTATTGTACAGAAAATTTGCTTGCCTCTGCCAATATAAATACAAAGTTAAATTTGAGCTCTTCGTAGGACGTGTAATGTTTGGTTATAAAAAGTTTGTTTAAATGGAATTGATATGAGCTGAAAATTGAACTTAACCAATTTAAACTACAGGAGAGACAAGCTATGGATTGCTATGGAATATTGTGGGGGTGGATCTATGCAAGATATATATCACAGTGAGTGATTTATTTTTGATATTCTTTCTTTTTTTCAACCATACTTCAAATATAAATTAAACAAGTATATCTTGTTATAAACCTATAAAGTTGTTACCATCAATTTCTGAAAATATTAAAAAAAAAAAAAAAATAGAAAATCATTAAGTATGTCAAATATGGACAGAAAGGCGAAAATGTTTTAAATTTAGTTCAACTCCAGCATCAATGACCAGCACTGAATTAGGAGGTGTGAAATCTCCACATTTGTTCTTTGTTTATTTCAGTCACTGGTCCATTATCAGAACCCCAGATAGCATTCGTCTGTAAAGAGACCTTAAATGGGTTGAAATATCTCCATAGTAAAGGAAAGATGCACAGAGATATTAAGGTAAACAACAAAAAAGGTTTATGACCTATCAAACATCCTGATGCTTTCTCATTGTGCTATGGGTAATAAATTCACCAGATACCATGTTTTGGATGTCTCTCCAAACCTGAGGTATACAACGAACTCAGTGTTAACATTTACAAGATTTAGTGGCACATTTTTTAATCATTTGGCTTCTTCTATGAACATCCTGATTAAAATTTAAACTTTTGCATTAACTGTTTTTAATAGTATCAAATCTTGTTTGAAAAATCTTCTTTTGCCTTGTAAATGCCTCCAATCTGTTTAGCACTATCAATTTGCACACTGTGCCATTGTCATGTTAGTAAAATACCTGAATCAAACAACAGACCCATTTGGATGTCACATGCCATGGCTGTATAAGCGAAATAATCTTAAGTATGACGTAAGCTTGAAATGATACACACAGGTCAGTCAAAGATAAAAGATAGCCCATAAAGTTAACAAGTTATTTGCAAATTGTTGGGTACCTCTTGCTAAGGCTGTATGGTTCAAGTGCAGACAAACTCCCTTACTTAATAAGCATGAGAGGAACATTCATTTTCCAACACTTAACATTTTATGTTTATATTGGTGCCAATAACTGTTGGATACACCACCATCCTATTAGTGAAATATCCTTAGGCATGGCGTAAAACACTAATCAGTCATTCAACAATTTTGAACAGATCTACAAAGCTTATTGGTCCCTCACATGCAGACCTTTGTGATACATGATCTGTGCTTTTTGCTTAGGCCCTGAAACCTAATATGGATATTGTTTCACAGTCCAGTTTGTGAAGAATTCCTATAAAAACGTATCATATATCGTTCCGTGCCGTCTCTCAAGTTCTTTTCAAAATATTCTGTTTATATCATTTCAGGGAGCGAATATTTTACTTACAGATGAGGGAGATGTAAAGTTAGGTAAGACAAATCGCATGTTGTATGTGAACTATCTTACAAATTTGATCCGTTTAAGCTTGTATGTAAGAAGTAAGTGAATCACAACATAGGAAGAGATGGATATTATCTGTTCAGCTTAATTGCATGCAAATTAATGACTTTAAGGAGCTTTTCAAGTAACTGAGTTAAAATTTCTGTTAAGCACTATATTCAAATTGACTTTCGACAAATGTTATACAACATGAAAGGAGAGGAATATTATTTGTTCAGCTCATTACAAACATATTAATTACTCTAATGATCTTCATACAAAACATTAGGGGTGTAACAATTCACGGATATATCGATACGTAACGATACAGTTGCTGTTGAATAGGGATACTATGGAAAGGGAGGTAACTCTACATTTTATCAGATAAATTTGAGAGTAATGGTCACAATAGTGCTGGAGCTGTCCTAATTTGCGGTAAAATTTGCCATTGCCGCTGTTAATACCACCGTAATGTTTTGTTAGGGAGGATGTTTTTTGTCTCCGTAACAGCGATAAATAAAATAAAAAAAGATAACCCTGAAATATTGGTCAGTGTCCAATTTTCGTTACCTTTGGGAAAGTGCATTTTAGCAAGTTGGTGTTATTTGGATGCTTTTAACTTTTCCACTGTCTACTCATTTGTTTCAATATGGCTTATTTGCATAGTTTGGACACCAAAATTACCATTTATGATGAATATTTTATATATATTTTTTCTGTTTGATAACAGTTATCACATGACTCAGTAAAATAGAAAGGCATATTTTTAACTTGCATACTTCCCAATGAAATCCATTGTCCTGGGTGGGAAACTAAAAAGTATTCTTAACAATTAAACTCGGCGGACAATAGGTATACGATTGTATTATCATTGAATATCATCGTGATTGAATAGCGAGATGCGTATTGTATTGTGAGATTTCTCGAGATACTCAGTCCTACAAAACATACTAATTGATTTTTAGTAATTAGAAAAGAAAACTAATTGTGCATTTGTTTTTTTTTTTTTTTTTTCTATTCAGCGGATTTTGGGGTTTCAGCACAGATAACTGCAACTATTTGCAAGCGAAAGTCTTTCATTGGTACACCATATTGGTGAGTACTGTGCAGACTCTAAACAATTCTGTTTTCTTGCCATTGAACATTTTTCTTCTTCCTCTTAAATCTGCTTTTCACATTACACATATGATTGAATTTTTATTTGTGCTTTATCCATTGTCTAATCCTCTTCATGATTGGCTAGTAATATACTCTTTACAAACTAGCTTCAGCGCAGGCTTTAGCTCAAGACTTTCTTAATGAAGAAGATAGTTGGATACATGCGTATCTTAATTTTACAACTTTTTGATTTCATTTTTAAGATTACATTTTATTGATAATGTACATTGTATTTCTTCCTTTGTAATTTACAACTCTTTTGGGATGACTTCATGATTGTTGTAACTGAAGAATATTTTGCTTGGTCTTTTCAATTCTTTCTTATTTTCTTGTTTAGGATGGCACCTGAGGTTGCGGCTGTAGAGAGGAAAGGAGGTTATAACCAGCAGTGTGATATTTGGGCTGTAGGTATTACAGCTATAGAATTTGCTGAGTTACAGCCTCCCATGTTTGATCTTCATCCAATGAGGTAAGAAGCTAAAGGCCCTCTGTCTTTCCGATGTTGCCCAATGGCTGCCATTATTTTTGGTCTGTAATTCTGAGATGTAATTTACCTGTATCACAAGACATCAAATTCACTTGAAGTGTCCTTTTTTAATTGGCCTTGCATTTGTATTGCTTCAAATTTGAATGTCTAATATAATAAAGAGTTTAAAGAACTATCACCTTGTAGAAACACATGTTTATTAATGCCTCAGTTTATCGTTTGCTGAATCATTTCATTCTTTAGTTTTCTGTTTAAATATGAGAATTTATCTTTATATTTGTTGGGAAAGACAGTTAGAGGGACTTCGTGTTAGCTCAGAGTCAAGTCAAGATGATCAGTTTGTGATCAGTTTGTATTACTTTACTCTTGTCATTGTTTGTTGGCAATGGGTGCCTTGCTCACAGATTCAAGCCCCTCTTTCAACCTCCAGCATATGGGGGAGTTTAAGGATATGACTCTCGCAGTCTCTGGGTGGTTTTTACTAGGTTTTCATTCGGTTTTCACTGTTTTGGGGTAAGGCAAAAGTCAAGGGGACAATCCGTCATTTAGAAATGAAATTTATCTTGATTGCAACGTAAAACCCTAATCAAAAAAAACAGACAAATGAATGACATATGTTTCCATGGTGACATGAATATATCCTATTGGTAGTACTACTTTGTGTTATATTCAAAGAAGGGTTTTCATAACTGTTTATGATGTCATTGTATTTTGTCCTCTGTTTTTCTTTGTTTGTTGCCAGTGATGTTGAGGCTGGCTTGAAAGCCTTCCTTCACCCATTTGGGCTGTGACGCCGTCATGTGTAGAAATAACCTTAACAACGGTGTTTAATTCTCAACAAATAAAAGTTACTCTGACTTGTCTGATTTTAGATGTTCTATTGTTTTATTTCAGAGCTCTGTTTATTATGTCCAAAAGTGGATTCAAACCCCCACAGTTGAAAGATAGAAATAAATGGTAGGTTATTTGCTTTGTCTGAATGCGTTGGATGCGCATCACTTATGTACATATCAATTTCTTTAAGGTACTTTTCAGTAAAAAAAAAAATAGTTAAATTGCTTAATCATACAGCTTTAAAACTGATTTGATGATTTATAAAGATTAAATTTGTTTTATTTTAGGTCAACTGACTTTCAGAATTTTGTCAAAGTAGCTTTAACCAAAAATCCAAAGAGAAGGCCGAAGGCAGAGGTATTATTAGAGGTCAGTATATTTAGAATTCCATAAATTTGGTGTTCCTGAAGCTGACACGTGAGAAATATGTCCTAACATTAAAAAAGGGCCTGCGACCGGGCTTAGTGGTAGCGTGTGCGCTTACTAAACTTAACCTGCTCTGATGTACCGTTCACCGGATCGAGTCCACCTGTCGACCATCAGGTATATGAGCAAGTAATCGTGGGGGTGATTTTTCGAAGTTTCTTCCCGGTTTTCCACCGTAATAAGGCTGATGCAGTGTGAAGTGGTCAATCCGTCGTCATATAAGTGAAATACCCTTGAATACGACGTTAAACCCCAAATAAAACAAACAAATCAAACTAACTTTAAAAAAAGAAACATTGTAATCTTGATATTATAGATATGGTTATGTGTACTGTTTAAGACAGCCTTAAACCCTAATCAAACAAAAAACAAACAAATGATTGTCTTTCTTGTTTTATCGTGATTGTCCTGTATTTTCTCCATTGCAGCATGTGGCTTGAAGGGTTGTTTCCTTCACGTTGCACGGGTGTGCCTTCATTTGTGTAAAATGACCTTAAGCACACAGTTAAACACAAATCAAACTATTCTCTATATTGGTTTACTTATCTTTATAATAATATATTTAATTTCTTTTTAGCATGCATTCTTCCATGTACCATTGGGTCGTCATTTAACAAAGGAGCTATTGGAGAAAGCATATAACCCAGTAGAAGCCCAACATCCAGACAATGGAGAAAATGAGGAGGAAGGGGTGAGATTTTTTTAAAAAAATTTCCTTAAATTATTGGCTGCTCCCATTTTGACTGACAGCCATTTGTTTTCCCTGCTATTGACATGAAATACTGGAGTCTTTGACATATTTTATAAATGCAAGTTGAAAGACATTAAGTAGAAGCTAGGCGTTTGTTGTTTCTGATAATTGAGATGACTAAATCAATATTTTTTATTCAGATTAATTTTGCGACAAGCTGTTAGTTATGGCACGCCAAAGTGGAAAAAATGCAAGATTTATACATTTAACTCCAAAATATCAGCTTTTTACTCATAGAAACAAAAAACTAAATATATTTTAAAAAGTTAAACAAGAAATATTAATTCTATCCAAGTAAAGAATTTTTATCCAGACAAAATAAATTTTTATGGCCCAAGGATTTTATTTGCCTCAAGATCTTCATTGGGCCCGCGGCCGTGGCTCAGTGGTAGTGAGTGCGCTTCCTGAACTGAACATGTTCCTTTCGACCATCAGATATATGAATGAGTCACATGTTGTGACTCTGGCAATTGCTGGGATGGTTTTTACGAGGTTTCCTCCCGGTTTTCCACCGTAATAAGGCTGTGTACAGTGTGAAGTGGACAATCCGTCGTCA
>JAVFBW010177938.1:0-10814 GCA_034783835.1 Mopalia ciliata
TTCTCGCCTCTGACGATCGACCGAGGAAGCCGAGGGAGTATTCTGCAGGGCCATGGCCCACCCACTCCCTCACAGGGCTAAATAAATACGATGGGAAATAGAGAGGAAAACTTATACACACCTTTCTTGTGAATGTCGAAGACACTCATTCATATACCTGATGGTCTAGACTGATTCAAACCCATGGCAGTACATGAATGAGGTAAGATTAATAGATTGACAGGCTAACCACTAAGCCACAGCCCAAAATGACCCCATAGCCTAATCACATTACTCATGTGGAATGTGGCTATTTTAAACATCAGTTTCCTTTCCAACACATTAATAGGAAATTCACACAAGCCATTGTGGAAATATACAACTATTATACAAGTAGTTGCCACCCGAATGTTTGTTTTAACATGTTTATATTTACAGTGTAAGGGGTGATAGTCACTTCCCTTCAAGATTTAATTTGTCATTGAATCTCTTTAATCTTCCGTTTTACACCAATACCGTAAGACTCTTATTTGTGTAAGTACAACAGAAGTGAGCACGGACAATTGACAACAAATTTCATGATAATGTTTAAAAAAATTTAGATGTTAAATCTAACATCTAACACCTAATAGATCGAACTAGTACAATGATGCTGATGGGAGTCTCGGGAAGTTGGCAAGGGAGGTAATTTAATCCTTGCAAAGCAGTCCTCTGACATAAAAACAGTCGTGATAGGGGCGCTTTTAAATGACATCACACACAGTTATGCATTGTGACGGTACTGAAACGGCTACGAATCTCAACCGTTTTGACGTCAGAGGACCGCTTGCAACGTTCATTTTCTGACATTACGAGACTTGATTTAAACTGATGAATCATCTTATGTCTTAAATGAAGTCCTACAGACAAGTTTAGTTTATAAGTTAAATCCCTTCACACTGGAATATTTATTTCCTTAGGTACTGAAAAAAGTTCTTTCAATTAAAAGAGTTGCCATTTGGTTAGTTTTTTGCTTTTCACTCAAAGTCAATACTGGTTGATGGATTGTTTCATTTAAAACGACATGCTCAACTTGCTCATGGCTCTTTTATGATGGTGATGTCAAAGTCATTTTAAGTTTGCTTGTTTTCTTTGATTGGTGTTTAATGTCGTGCTCAAGGGTATTTCACTTATATGACAATGGATTGTCCACTTCACACTGTGCACAGGCTTATTACGGTGGAAAACTGAGAGGAAACCTCGTAAAACCACCCGCACAATTGCCGGAGCCAAAACATGTGACTCACTCATATACCTGATGGTCGACAGGCGGACTCCATCCTGTGAACGGTAAATCGAAGCAGGTTCAGTTAAGGAAGCGCATTAAGCCACGGCCGCGGTCACACTGAATATTCTTTATTAAAAATATGTTATGGCTAAACCTATTCACAAATTAGCACAGAAGTAAAAGAGAAAGCACATGTATGAGTCATTGTCTACTATGTCCCCAGTTACCCTGGTAGTAGTGGTAGAATGACTGAACACACTACATCAATGCAATATCAGACTTGTCTATCCAGGGTATCCTGGAGTATTTGGTACACATAATGTATGTTTAATACACCGATAAGCCATCAAAATACACACACACATTTCTATGCTATGCTGTAACACAAAATTACCAAAACGGTAAGAAATTGATCCGAAAGAACAAAATTTGACACACCTAAATTTCTTCTAGAGTAGGCAGGTCTGTAAAAAAGACATAATGTACAAGCATTTGACTTCACAGAAAGAATCCTCAGCTTGGAGACCACTAGGGCAACAAGATTGACTGATTGATTGATGTTTTCACCCTGCTTAAGGGTATTTCACTTATATGATGGCGGTGTAGTTCAACAAAAATTGACACTAGCCCAACCTAGATGTGAAGCATTTCCATAATGTTGGAAAGTTAATTTTCCTCCAGTGCTAAGTAAAAACAGCATTGCCATCCTCTAAACAAATTACCCTTAGACAGAGGGCATAGGGCAAAAACAATCTCCCTCCAAACATATTTCACACTATATCAGTGTACATGTACTAGTAATGGTGGAAAACAGCCAAAACTTAACCACAATTTAAAAACGATGTAAATGCTCTACAAAAAAACCCAAAAAACAAATAAGTCCTCCCTAATTGATGACAATAAAGAGTAGAACCAGCACAGTACCTACCAATAGATCATAAGTTTTCTTTTTCATCATGATGTACAACACCAGACAACAAAGGTACAGTAGTTTCAGGTAAATCCCTTATTCCTTATATCCGAGACTCCAATCACAGGTAACACTACCGTAGATGTACAGGTAGAATACATTTAATTACAGAACCCATTTTAAATCACTGACAACTGTGAAATGAACCTGATCTACAGAGTTACATGTCACAGGTATAATCTATATGACGCAGATAATGATCGTCAGCAGAGAAATGCAACACAGTAGCTATAGTTTGGGTACTTGACTTCCTGATCGATACAACTGGAGGAATCATGTCTTCTAAAACAATTAGACCATTGAGAGGCCGATGGAAATAGCCAGTCAACCATGCATGACAATGTTGAAGTATCAGTCATCTCTTTCCCTTATTAACAACTACACAAGTCGGCTTTTACAACTTTGGCCTGCATACTTATACACATCAATATGAGAGGGGGGTTAAAAAGCACACAAGCTTGTCATTCCTGGATGCTATGTTTAACTAACATATCAAGCGTTCTGCTGTACAGAGGCTAGGAAGTGAAGCTGGTTTATTTTGGAGGAACACTAGTGAGTAGCCTCTCCAGTGTACACATGCTGATAGTGCTTTTAAATAGTTACATGCATAGAGAAACAGAGATGTCACTATGAACTGTAACTCTAACTTACACAGACTTTACTCTGTCCTAAACTCCACTCCAGAGTACCAAGAGTGAAACACTACACACCCTACAACATGTGTGTCACATTTTATAATCAGACCATCATTATCCTCTTAGAATCAAATTACAATAAATTGTGTCAAATAAACTATGTTCAAGTGTATTTAAGATATTATAAATCTAAAAATAACGTGGTTATGTGTATATACTTTTACCCTTTACACAAACTCCATATCTCTTCTGGTGTAGCTTTATAACAACAGTATACATTGATACATTGATGACTGTACATTTTTGTTTTAAATTTGTAAAATCCTACACTTTATAGTTTTAATTTCTGTGTTCTGTTTTGAATGTTTCGATTAGTTTTTATCATACTAATTAGTGGTTTGTTTGATTTGCTTCTGCAAAACAAGTTCATGACAGTTACAGTTCCATAATAGTATGCAACAGGGGCCAGTTGTTCAAAGCACTATTAAATTTAATCTTTTATTCTAGGCAAATCATCAAGTGATGTAAAGATAACCCGTTGACTGACTGCCTACACGTGACAAGTAATGCAAGAAAGTGTGAGAAAAGCCAATCATGCACCTAACTCGACCAATCTTGGTTTTGAGTAACTGGGCCCAGGGTCCGTATATGTAAATCTAAGTTAAGAAAAACTTTTCAAAAAATTTTCAATTCAATTACATTAACCCAATTTTGTTAATTCTGTATGATCCTAAATGAACGATTATAAGCCAAATTGATAAAAGAACAACTTAATAATTTCATGATCTGATAGAAGGCTGAAATATATTAAATATTTCTTAACTTTAAGAATAGCTTATGAAATGGGCCCTGAACAATAAGTGGGTTATCACAACTTGGACATTTAAGCCCTAAACAAATTCCATCTGAAAGCTCAATTAACTTAATCCTAGTTTACTGAACATTTGTGAGCATGAAATGCCTCTGAACTTGCGACAAAGAGCACAAAGGCACTTGTACATGTAAGTGTGCACTTACATGTTTTAAGACCTCAGGCTCACTATATGTTCCAGATAACAAAGGGAAAAGCACCCAGTCTCCGAAATTTCACTGAAAGATGTCACATTTTCTTCAGATCATTTTAAATCTGATATTTGAAGTCAACTATGGGGATGGAAAAGGATCATAAGTCTGATACTCTGACTATTGAACTATGGCCATATGCCCCTGCCAAAAGCTTCAACTTACATAATCACACAAAAATAAGTCATAAGTCATGTACATAGCTAGCTGTTCACTTTAAAACAACCCAAATTGTACCAGTCTTTCGGTTATCATCGAACCTTCATTAAACTTTGATTGAATAACAAAACCCAATTTTAATTCAAATCATTAAGTTTTACAAGAGTGCTTTACTGTCATTTTCCATGAGTCTAGTGCAGCTTCAGTCGCACACATTGGGTAATGAAGTAAATAAAGTCTTTTTGGACACAAAATGAACTGAATTGTTTACGTTTGAAAAAAAATTCTGGAGAGTTAGAGATGAACATTGTCTTAGAGTCAATCATGGTGTTGAATAATGTTTGTGTCTTTTAGAAAGTGAAGTTTAACAGCATTTTTTGTTATTTTGGGATGACACTTTCTTAGTTTGAACAGATTCTAGTTCAGTAAATTTTCCAGATTGAGACCCATTCAGGAATCGAACCAAGGGTTGTGGGGTCCATTCCTGGACAGGTTTCAATCTGCCAAATTTTCTGAACTAGAATTTGAGAAAGTGTTATCCCAAAAATACGAAAATGGTGTCAATCATGGTGTTGTCCCTTCAGAACCTTTTGATAATTAAGAGCAGAAACCACTGATAAACCACCTGTTACAGACTTACCATACATAGGCCATGGGTATCAGCAATGAATTGGAAGTCACTGTCCGTATACACATCTGATCCCGAAACTGTTTGCTTAACATCAACAGCAAACTTGTCTTAAAAATTCCTCAAACAAGAAAATCTACTTCAACATCAAATTAATCAAACTTTTTGTTTCCAGTCTCCTCTCTAAAAAATAACATCATTTAATTTTCTACATCTACACCTGAAGCAGCTGATGTATACATTTGGGATTGTATGTCTGAGGGTGTTTAATGTTACACTTTGGGTGATTTCACTTTTATAAATGCGGTTTCACTTCATGACTTCACATTTATTTTCTCCATCACAACAACTTCTGCCTCTTTATCTGAGACAACTGCCCTAAAGCTCAAATTAACACAATTGTTAAGCTATAGAAATCAAACGATCCTCTTCATCTCTCTCATTTCCTTATTCACAACTCTTGAACAAATCCAACTGTTACTCTTTCTTTAATACTCTGGGCCTGTAATTAGTATCAATCTGTCACCCGCAGTGAATTGTAATTCCTTTATACAGAAATTCAGTTGTCTTTACTGACAATACACCAATCAACAGTCATCCACATCTATTTAATTTTAATTGATAGCATTTCTTTTTAACTGTTTAATATAACTTTGGAAATGTGTACGTACATCTTTTATTGTCTCCTTTTTGGTCCATTTGCATACATCAAGTTCTGTTTTAGACTAAGTGTTTGTTTTTATCTGTTTTTTTCTCTTGGTCCTCAGTGTACATATGTTTGCTGAAATATCTCTGGACTTGTATGTACTCTTATTCAAACATCTTAGTTACATTGTATGCAGTATACCTAGCTTTTCAGTATAGCTAAAAGGGGCAGATTAAACTTGATTGGAGTGGATTTGATGCCACACAATGCTATTTGACTGATAGGACAGTGTGCCAACCCAATGGGTTTTGAGAAGCAACTCTCGACACCAATGGCAGCAAAGAAAGACAAAACAAGACAAACAATGACCGGATGCAATACAAATAAATCCCAAAAAGATTGGTTTCATGTTGACCTTTAGCTCTTGAGAGCACTAGGGCAACAGGGACACTCCCTGTCAACCCTCTGCTGGCGGACTAAGAGTGATTATTACAGTCATCCAACATGTCCTAGTTAACAATGATAAACAATATGAAAAACTGTCCATTGAGTCATACATCATCTGTTAATGAGTAATTACATGAAACACTGCTACATTGTATATCTTATAACACAGCTATAGCTGTAAAAACTGATTAGATGATCAATCATGTACTTAAGACAACAAAAACAAACATTCTCTCAAAGGTAATATTCATTCATCCCAACACGACACATTGACATTATACAAAGATACATGTGATACTTTGTCAAATGTACATATAGAGCTTAGACTGAGCCAAGTCAACATTACAGAAACCAGCATAGATTAGTATTTCACACTATGGCGATTGTTTGTTGTTTGTTTGATTGGGGTTCACTTATATGACGTGCCAGCCCAATGGGTGAAGGAAACCACCCTCGACACCACTGGCAACAAACAAAGATAGGACAGGACAAATACAGTACGACAACAGAACGCAATACAGACACCACAAACAGATAGGCTTCCTGTTCCCCTTTAGCTCTGAGAGCACCAGGGCAACATTAAGCTCCCTCCAACCACCCGCTCACACCATGCCAAAGCTTCATGTATATCAGCAATAGGTTTGTGGTGTTCTTTAATATTAAATAGCCTAATTAACTGATCCAACTTGATTGTTTGATTGGGGTTTAACATCATACTAAAGGGTATTTCACTTATATGACGTCAGATTATCCACTTCACACTGTTCCTTGCCCTAATACAGTGGAAAACCGAAAAGATTGTTTGTTTGTTTGATTGGTGTTTAAAGTCATACTCAAGGGTATTTCACTACTTATATGACAGATTGTCCACTTGACCATGTTCCTTGCCCTATTACGGTGGAAAACCGAGAGGAAACCTCATAAAAATCACCACTTTGATTGCCGGAGCCACATTTTGTGACTCACTCATATACCTGAGGGTCGACAGACAAACTCGATCCCGTAAATGGTACATTAAAGATGACTTTAGAAAGCGCACTCGCTAACCACTAAGCCAAGACCACGGCCCCACTCAAGTTTTGAAGAGTACCGGTAGCTGAAGACTCAATGTCAACCTTCTCATATACTGACATTTATAACAGCAGCTGAAAACAACCCCTCTAGTAGCGTTCTTATGTCATGCTGATGTTTTCACAAATAACCACAAATAACTTATGGTTAACCTTTTCAAACATTGATCTTGTTCTGAGAAGCTCACAAGTAAACCACTGAGGTACTGAGAGTAGTCCTGCTCTATTTGTGCATCCTGCAGTTGCCTCAATTGGTACAAACTGCCTTTGGTTTGTTTAATAAAGGCTGTTTATTTAACTCATGTGGCAGCATGCCAGTATAGGGTGAGGGTAGCCACAAGACTCAATACAAAGACATCAAAACAGAGCCATAGGGCAGACCAGTACATGCAGTTTATCATGTTTACTCAACAACAAAATATTTTACCAGTATGCACAGCTAAAATCATTATAAGTAAAGCTTGTTTGTTTAATTGTTGTTTATCACAGCCAGAAATCAGAAGTATGGTGTCCAAAATGGTCATTTTGCTTTACTTTTCATAGAACTGGGTGTCCAATTTGACAGTTTTCCTATCTCCTGCATGTTATGGTTTCTTAAAACAGGGTGTCAAAATGAGGCAATTGTTCACTTCAGGGTGTCCATTTGGATGGGTGTCTGCCTAAGCCCTTGCCCAGTGCTCAAGGTTAATTCACTTATATGACTACAGATTGTTCACGTCAGTTCCTTGATTAAATGCAGTGGCAAACAGAGGACACCTTGTAAAACCAGCCTGTGATTGTCTGCGCCACATTGTGTCACTCGCTCATATATATGATGGCGACAGACACACTACAACCCATGAGTGGTAAAGTTATGTACAATCAGTAGGCTGACAGGCTAACCATCAAACTACTGAGAAAGTACTGGTCCCAGATACCAGTAGCCTGACTGGTTTGTTATTAGTTATACTATCATGGACCTGGGGACTAGTGAATTGATACAGCTAAGCATAATCCATGGATTGTTTGGTTGTTTGATTGGTGTCTAACGTCGTACTCAAGGGTATTTCACTTATATGACAACTGATTGTCCACTTCACACTGTACACAGCCTTATTACAATGGAAAACCGTGAGGAAACCTTGTAAAAACTTCCCCTACGATTGTCAGAGCCACAACATGTGACTCTCTCATATACCTGATGGTCGACTGGTGGACTCGATACGGTGAAAGGTAAATCAAAGCAGGTACAGTTTAGGAAGCCCACTCGCTACAACTAAGCCACGGCCGCCAGCCGATACAACTAAGCATAATCTATGGAAGAACTAGACGAAAATAAATTCAACATGAGTTTGAAAACCTGTTTTCGTTGTTTGCTAGTCAAAAGAGTTGAATCTACATCCAGTTACATTGAACCTGTGATTATTATTTACTGATCAGCTGAAAAGCACAAGATAATCGAAATCCTGAAATTAATTTCCACGATCGGTGATTGATTATCTACTATTTTGAGGCCTGGCACATATTTTAAAGGGAGATAAACCATACTTATAGTAGTACATGGAGTTACCTACCTTTGTTTTCACATCCATTTCAGACAGATCATCCGACTCTCCCATTAAGTATTCAGATACACTGTAATATAAAAAAACATGATTGTTATAATCAACTAAAGACTGTATCCAAGTTTAGTAAAAAAATGAGAAATTCAAGCGTTTTGGTCTCTTGATCACACCATCATCAGGAGTCATTCTAACTGAAGACACAGGCATATATATACATATGGGAATAGACTCTGTGGCTCAGTCGGTTGAGGTTTGAGCCTGTAACCAAAAGGTCCTGGGTTCAAATCCCAGTGGAGGCAAGCAAATTTTTTTTCATTGATCTATTCAATACAGAAATACTTCGGCAATTTGAACTTTTAAATTATCATAATGTCTTTAGTATTTATAAGAAGGGCCAAACAGTCATCTTTTAATTAAATAACATCCCTTATGTTATGTGATTATAGGCCCATCAGACCCTTTACAGTTCTTTAAGTTTTAGGGTAAAAGGAACCCTCCTCCCAATCACCTGAAATGCCTGTCAATATTTTGTTCAAATTCAAGTAGCAACCACAGCTGACAAGGGGGTTATATTTGAATTGATAAAGGTGTTAACCATGTTGAATTGATTTACTTGTTTGCTGCTTTGATTGGGGTATTTCATTTATATGATAGCCAATTGTCAATTTCACAAGAGCTGTGATTACAGATGATAATCACAGGAGCCACAAAATCTCACTAATTCATATATCTGAGTTCCTAACTAAAATTGAAGAGTTCAATATCCCATCACTTTTCCCACATACATACTACCAAAAGTCCATTTACCAGAAGTGTGCAACTTCATATTCAATAGCGTAGACCGCTTTCTTTTCCTCGTCCTTGTATTGAAAGATAGGGTGAGGTAGAGTGTAAGTTGTGCACAGTTCATAGAATCGTCTGCCTTTCGCCAGAACGATTTTATTAGGTAGCTCTCGCCAAGCAAAATGGGGACTAGTTTGGTCTGATTCTTCACTGTTTAACTGTTGAACAGGAAATTTAATTGTAGATTGTGAACATCTTGATTGTCTTCATAGGAGACCTTGCCTCAGGTCAACCTTATCTGTAACTTTGTTGTGATTTATTGCAAGTATTATATATTATTGTCATTTTCTATACAAACACTTCCAACATACACAATAATTCGATAATGATAAAACTCATTGCAACTATACCGACAGTCCATATCTTTTTTCAAGATTGGGCCAGGTCAAAATTACTGGACAAGCAAGTGTTTGTTTCAATTCTGCAAACCACCCCCTGATGGTCCAGCACTCAGCCAGAAGAGAGGTGTCAAGAAGAAAAGGCAGATTTTGGACACAAAGCTACTACTGCACAATTGGATATGGGCACTGCACCCTGTTATTTATTGGACTTCTGGTACCACCCTATCTACTTTAAATAATACAGTTTAGACAGAAAAAAGGCTGAGCTTCCATCCATAACAACCACTTAGTAGAATGAATGACGAGACAAGACATAGGACGCTACAACAAATAGACTGCACCAGGCACAGCAAGCGCCCTCCAGCCACCTGCTTTAAAATCAATAATCAAATGTTGATGAAAATAAACATACATTAGTTACCCATTCTAGAAGTTATGACACTCTAATTTTGGGACAGTCCATAAAAAAATCATTTAAGACCCCTTGTGGTTAAGCCTATTTCTCTGTTCCAACTTCTAGAAGTTATAGGGTAACTTATGACAGGAAAGTGAGCACCCACCTGCTACTGAAGGCTAGAGCCAGGTGATCTATAGCATCACAAAGAGTTCTTTTGACCTCCTCGTCTTCCTCTTCATAATTATAATCTACAACAAATATAAGTAAAACATGTATTGTGTTACATAAATTGGGGTAAATGCCGAGCCACAGAATATTAAGTAAAATGGGAGTGTACTAAAAAAAAAAGAAGCTTTATTAACAGATTTTTTAAAAGTGATGGGATTTGCTTTTTTGGAAATTAAATGCATCCAGTGTTGGAGGTAAAGATGGTAGGACTTTGTTTGATAGTTGATGCCCCTGAATGTAATGGTGTTACAATAAATTCGAGAGAGAAAGATACCATCTAAAGAGGACTTCACGCCTGACAGCGACTTGCTGCCAGGGTTGTTTGTAGTTTCATGTTTGGGTCTTGACAGGCTGCTACATGCTAATGCCTTTACATGTATATGATTGAGTCTTGTGGCCAAGGGCTTAGGCAGACATCCATCCACCAGTCCAAATGAATGCCCTGAAGTGAACAATTGCCACATTTGGACACCCTGTTTTAAGATACTTTAATATGCAGGAGATATGAAAACAGCTGATTGTTTGTTTGTTTGTTTGATTGATGTTTAACGTCGTACTCAAGGGTATTTCACTTATATGACGACGGACAAAAATACAG
>JAVFBW010177949.1:0-10814 GCA_034783835.1 Mopalia ciliata
GATAGGAGGAGGGCCTTACTGTACGGGTCCTGTACCGAGAAAACACCATCAGCTCCTCTAAAATTAGGTTTCAGGGCTAAGCCAGAAATGAAAAGTATGGTGTCCAAAATGGTCATTTTGCTTCACTTTTTAAGTTTGTTTGTTTGATTGGTGTTTAACGTCGTACTCAAAGGTATTTCACTTATATGACAACGGACAGAAATACAGAACATCACAAACAAATCTGCTTCCCATTACCATTTAGCTCTGCAAACACCAGCGCAACAGAAACCAACCTCTTTTCTCACCCCTTACGATCAACCAAGGAAGCCGAGTGAGTATTCTGCAGGGCCATGGCCCACCCGCTCCCTCACAGGCCCACTTTTTAAGTAATTTATTGTCCAATTTTAACAGGTTCCTCTATCTCATGCATGTTAAAGTTTTTTAAAAAACAGGGTGTCCAAATGTTTGTTTGTTTGATGATTAACGTTGTACTGAAGGGCATTTCATTTGTATGACGGCGGTTTGTCCACTTAGCACAGCCTTATTACCGTGTAAAGAGCCACAACATGTCATTCGCTCATATACCTGATGGTCAACTGTTGGACTCAATCTAGTGAACTGTAAATCGAAGCAGGTTCAGTTTAGGAACTGCACTCGCTACCACTAAGCCATGGGTGTCCAAATGAGGCCATTCTTTACTTCAGTGTGAACACCCCTCTGCCTAAGCTTTTGCTCTATGTACAATTCCAGCTATCAATTACATGTATATTGTGTTGTATCTTCCAATAGATAATTAATATGGGTCAATGATAGATGTTAAGCAGACAAATATTAAAATTAAAACTGAGACGGTAGAGATTTAAAATCAATTCGAGTACTTTTAATTTTGTACATATATATTCACATATCAATATTGCTCGCTTCCTCTGGACAAATGGGACAGATATAGTACAAGTGGACAAACTTGTCTCATTAAACTGGGTTTCATCAAGAAAGAACTTAATATTGTGCATGCTTTCACAGACCTACATTTAGATTTTCCCACAAACAAAGCTATTGGTATACCTAGATAGGAACAAAGCTGTGAGGATCACAGAACCAACAAATAAACATTAAGAAGATGTCATATTGTACAAAATAGCAAGAAAAATTATAAGAAAATGACAGAGTAAAGAAATTTACATAAATATTTTCATTCCTACAGGATGGTGCTTTTTTAATTCCACCTATATAAGCCAAAAGTAGCAAAATGTCTCATTCATGAGCACACCGGATCAGGTCACTCTGCATGTGATAAGACAAATGGATGGATCGTCATGGAAACAGGATTTAATAACAAATACAGGGCTTTTATGTCGTCGAAAATCAAAGTTTCTGTTTCACAGAGCACACCATTAAGGGATACAGCCCAACAAACACAGAGTCATTATTGTACTGTTAGCTACAGTAAGTCAAATTTAGAAAACTTATAACCTTTAATAGAAATATCTTCTATTATTCAGTGACACTGGACTTGAGCGAAAGGCTTAGTACATATGGCTAACAATTTTTTTTCTTTACCAATCCAAGAACTCAAGAAAAGGAATAATTTAACTGGGGTTGGGGTTTAACGTCGAACTCAAGGGTATGTCACATATATGACGAAGGATTGTCCACTTCACACTGTATATAGCCTTAATATTATGGCAGAAAACGGTGAGGAAACCTTGTAAAGACCACGACCGCAATTGCACAAGCCACATCATGTGACTCGCTCATATACCTGATGGGTCAAAAGACGGACTCATTCTTGTGAACGGTACATTGAAGTAGGCAGTCACGTGGTAGAGCATTTAATTCTGTGCTACTGTTTATGAAGCACATAAGGAAGAGCGGATGTTTTTCTCAACAGCTGAGAAGACCAGAAAGATATCAAAGTTCAAGGGAAGAAAAATTTGATTTAAATTAGCTCATTAGCATTTAATTCTCAATGTACAGTGGACTAAGAAATTATTCCTCAATGCTAACAATGCAGACCTTTTGGCACAGAATTCCTGTGAGATAATTTAGATTGATTTAATAGGCAGTTTCATGCAACAACAATCAGTACCCAACTTACCTGTGGACAAAAGCTGCATAGAATAACAAAATTACATACACTTGGAAAACTTTTGTTCATTTAATTTAATAATCTGAGATTCTTAACAGAACTGGTTTTTCTTAAAAATTTAATTTGGTGATAGGGAGAGTTTGAATTTGTTTGATGTGGGGTTTTATGGGGTACAAAATGTCAGACCGATCGAGGACAATAAGCCTTATACCACATCATTTGTTATATGACATGTCATGTGACAACAGATCATGATGTAACATCCCATAATCAGATATGTAACAACACACATAAGGCACATTCAACTGGGGCCGATTACTCAAAGCTTTGTTAGCCTAAACAGCCAGTTAGATGACGTAGCGCCTCAAAGAAATGGAAATCATGTCATAATAGAAATTCATTGTTACGCAACGTCATGTAACTAGCCGTTAACTTAACTGAGCTTTGAACAACTGGCCCCTGGACGTTTTCCCTGAGCACGGTGAAGCCATTATCTACAATTTTGTCTGTTTGTGAAAATTCGTTAAGTATGTAAAGTACAAATGTTTTCACCATTAAATCGATCATGTGTTCAGTAAACAAAAATGATAGACAACAATTTCACTGTGCTTCACGAAAACGCCCAGTCTAATGTGCCTATTGTGTAACGTGGGACAATATATCACATGATAAGTGGCACAACTGGATATCAACAAATCATGTGACATAACACAACTTGACATGTGACATCATGCACCTTGACATGTGGCAACCAGTTGTGTGACATCACACACCTTGACATGTGACAAGAGATCATGTGACCTAACACCACTTGACATGAGACATCATATCATGTGACCTCACACCACTTGACATGTGACAACATATCATGTGACCTCACACCACTTGACATGTGACAACAGATCATGTGACATCACACCACTTGACATGTGACAAAAGATCATGTGACATCACACCACTTGACATGAGACAACACATCATGTGACCCCACACCACTTGACATGTAACAACAGATAATGTGACCTCACACCACCTGACATGTGACAAGAGATCATGTGACCTCACACCACTTGACATGTGACAGCAGATCATGTGACCCCACACCACTTGACATGTGACATCCCACCTCTTGACATGTGACAACAGATCATGTGACCCCACACCACTTGACATGAGACAACACACCATGTGACCCCACACCACTTGACATGTGACAACAGATCATGTGACATCCCACCACTTGACATGTGACAACAGATCATGTGACATGACACCACTAGACATGTAAAACAGATCATGTGACACCACACCAATTGACATGTGATAACCAGTCATGTGACATCACACCAATTGACAACCAGATATGTGACCACACACAAACTTACAGAGAAGCAGCAAAAAGTGACGGAGAGTACATGTAGCTCTGTTTGAAAATTAATGCCAAGATTGAATGACCAGACATTGTGGGAAGGAAGCTAAAGCCACCTATTGCTTTTGGTGACAATTTAACATTTTATTGTTGGATAGCCAACTGAGGTATCACTTGAGATATGAGTAGAAGCAAATTCGGGCTCCTCTACAGTTCTTCATTCAGCTACATTCATGTACATGTTCCATATGTTGTCAGTTGTCTATTTGGTTTCTATTTCTACACATGTGTGATAACTCAGTGTAGTTTTCAGGAAGCTTTGCAGTAATTCTGATACAACCATACGTTCATTGATATGTCCAGGACCATAACCCTGCCCCCCACCCCTCCCTAACAAATCCTTTTTTTAATATTTGTTTATTTTCTAAACAAATAAAACCCAGATAGGTATTGTATGTTATCAGAACCCAGACTTGCACATCTTTCTGCAAGTGAATAAACTGCAGAGTTTGAGGAAAGAATTCAATGTGGACTTAACTCACCGGATTAAAATCATCAGATATCGTTACAACAATTAGGGTGGTCTTTAGTTTCAAAATGATTTCAGCATTGATAATTTAAACGGTTTTAACAGTGCTCACTCATACAAGACATTTTAAAAATCCATTCATACAATTGCTTTTTATGTGCATAAAGTCTGGAGTGGAATACAAAAGCTTTTCTTAAAAACAATTCTCAAATCTGATTGGGCTGTTCATCTCACATCGTATTAAATGATTGGTCATTGAGTATTTACAGTAACAGTTTATATGTCCATATTTGGACATGTGGGCCGGGATTGACAGCTGAGGGGGAGTTACATATATAAAGGAAATTCCCATGACAACCCTTTTCAGCCAATCACAGCATAATTAAATACAGTATTGTTAAATATTTTACATACACATTATCCACTGCATGTGCAATAACTGTGCAACATGTCTCTTTTAAGTCTTTATCTGTGGAAATAAAAACAAACACCACAGACTTCCATTAAAATCTGTTGTGTACAATTTCTCTCACAACACTATTGTACATGTATCTTATTCAGTCACAATTAACACAATCACAAAAATGCTCCCATGATTTGCATCTCTCTTGAATTGTCCAGGTAAAAATATCCATTGATGTCTAGCAGTGAAATATTGACATGAACCACTGGGAGGGTCAAACTACCCTGTTCATCCAATCAGCATTCAGCTTACCAAAAAGTAACCAAGGCAACCGTACTTGAAATTTCCCAGAATTCCACACTCTCACAGCAGATTTAACAGAAAAAAACTTAAACACAACAAAAGCAAAAATGTTAATAAATAAAAGTTAGCCTGTAAGTGTAAAGTGTTTCTCCAAAGCTGTGAATTTTGGTTTTCTAATTGAACACAATCTTGTGGAAATTGAACTATAATCATCATGAAGTACAGTTTGTCATAACCAAAGACTTCGTTAACGTAGCGAAGAGACTTTGTCAACACCGGGCTCAGCTTATGTCGAAAAATGAAGGATAAATTAACTACCTAATTGTAATGTCTAAAAAATAAATATGTTGTACACATTGTTTAAGGTCCACACACTCCACACCTAAAGGTATATGTATGCAATAAACCGAAAATTGGTTAGGGAATACAGCTAGAACTGTTATTTTATAAGTCTTGAAATCACCCGTGGAATTGTGTGTATATCAGACAGTTTTATAGAATTTGGAAAATTGTGTTTGGAAGTCAGGCTATGTTTTTTTAGCTACAGAGAATCAGGATTTTTAAAAGAAATAAATCTGTTCAAGATTCTATGAAACTTTGACAAGTAGAACAAAGATCCTGTAGGAATTATTCATTAACAAAATTTTAGGTGACTTACGGTATTTATTTTTGTATTAAAGAATGTTTGCACACTTTGTTTTGAAATAAATTATCAAGCCTCCTTACTGTTATTAAGAAATAATTTAATGTTTGATATTTAACTCTATGCATGACTTAATTTCTTTGTTGTGGTCATCTAACTAAAGTTGCAATGTAAAAAGCTTATGGTATTACTATTCATTTATGTGCCTACCTTTACATTTACAGCCATTTCAGGTAATCTATCACTATTTAAAATGTAATGTTGCGTTAAATAAGATCAGCAAGTTGTTAATAATGTTGTTCTCTTTATCACAACATGTGCTTATCTATAAAGAGGCAACATAGCCTAATAAGTTACAATACTGATGGGGTAATATTTAGCAGACATATTTCCATCTACAAACTGTATCGATGCAATATAAAGCCTGAAGAACAGGATAAATGCATGATTCGGAAAATTGGCAGCATGATTTAGGACATTTACATTTTATGCTTGTTGTCAAAGCCTTATGGTCACATGTATTCACTAACCCAATAAGACAAGGTAAGAGAAAGAACTGGAAAGGATTCCCCAAGGTTGTAGTCAGTTAGATAAAGTTTGATGGCTTGTTGTGATTGAAAGAATGGCCAGGACATGAATCATTTTTTGTATCAGTACCACCAAACAATAAAATATATTTTCTGTTTCAAAACTTTTAAATAAATTTTAACGTTAATTCTATCATTTACAGCTAATGCTATAGAGTTTTTTCACGATAGAAAATATTTCAAAATAGGGGAATGTTATATGGTAGAACTAGTCATAAATTATGATGTATTGAATCAGAATGTTTTGAAACGTAAAGAAAAATCTGAAAATTTGCTTAGTTTGGTGTTGTCGCCTATTCTAAAAGTTGTTTCAATCTCAGAAATATTTGATTAAATTGCAGAACAAAAGGGCTGTGGAAACCTCCCTGACTAATTACCAGCCACTTTCAACCATCTTTCAGACCAAGTATTTTTGTCATAAAAAATTAGAAGAGTAAAACAAATAATAAAGATATCAGGATGGTTAGAAACGCATTGTCAGGCCAAATAAAGTGCAGTCTGTTAGAAGCAATCTCATCTGAAAATGTCAGAAAATGAAACTGGAGCAGTGTTTTTCTTTCTGTACACCTTCTGTCAGTGGTGAATATACAGGTGTATCTGCAGGGTATACATATACTCAGTGCCTCAGTGAAATCATTGCTGCTACAATAGTCCTGTATCTGTTTATTTGGACAGGTAACTCAAAAAACCAGCCGAATATCTTTTTCACTTCTGTAATTCTGTCCGAGAAAAATTAAATTTTTAACTGGCAAATGGATAGCTGTCTGCAGATTCATGTCCAAGGATACAATTGTATACACTTTACTGACATCTGCTCTAAGTAGGTTTCAATTCACAAATTCTGACAAGACCAGTTTACACAGTATCAATGGCAATGTTGGCTGGAAATTAAACCGGAACTTAATTGGTAGCTTGTAGGTATGGGCTATATATCTAGAGGACCAGGAACCACTTTCACAAAATATCGTACGACAATTAAATCTTGTACAATATTTTTAAGAATAGTTTAACGTGACAAAATTTTATCGTATAATATTTTGTGAAAATGTCCCTGGATCTGAAGGGTCTTGGGTTCCAGAAGGTCCTTGTGTTCCAGGGGTATTGCTTAGAATATTGACAGCATGTTCAGATTTCCTCAAAACTGCTTACGAATGACGATGATTGAAAGTATAAATGATATTGAAATTAGAAATTTCCATCGAAGGTTGAGAACTGAACTGGATATATAATTCTGTCTGTTAATCGCCGAAGATAAAACTGGTGCACATTTGACCCTCCATCAGTGGAGTGTAGGAAGTGTTCACAGTGATTTCTGAGTGAATATCCTCACGATTATTGACTACAGCCTTCCAGTGTCACCACCTGTCACTGTGAGGAGCCTGGCATGTCACTCTTGTAGAATTTCACCTGTATCAGGATGTCGTTACTAAGAGTGCTTATCCCCGAATGAGAACGAAGGCTGGTTAAAGGTAAGAACATGTTGAGTTGAGGACATCCCTCCACTGTTACCCTCAGACATCGCTCTGAAAGAAAAATAACATACATTTTACATTGATAATTTGTTGTGTCATGGTCTAGCGGGCTGGCATTTATTGTTGGCGATTTGGTGCCTAACTCTGAGGGTCCTGGGTTAAATTCCCTGACAGGTTTCAACCTGTAAAATTTTCTGAACTAGAATCTGTTCAAGCTTAGAAAGTGTTAGCCCAAAATAACGAAAATACTGTACATTTTATATCTACTATTAGTATTTTAAAATGCAACTCAAATATTTGTTCCTTCAGATTTGATCTCTGTCACATTTAAAGTGATAAATATTGATCCTTGGCTTTTTATACGATTTTGTAAAAAGTTTACACAAAGACATGGAACTCAAACTTGTAATTTGTCAGTGGAAAGTTTATTTGTGGAAAGTAGAACGTAATAAAGAGAATAAGAGTTTAATTTAATGAAATCCAAAATTTTTTAAATAAAACTGTTTTGTTTTATTGTCCTACTTTAGCGTTAGTCACTTATATGACGACAAATTACCTATTTTACACTTTTTCTTTGGTTAAATACAGCAGAACTCTAGGAGGAAACCATCTTTAAACATGACAGGGAATGCCATAGAAACAGCGTGTGACTCACTCAAAGACCTGATGCTCAAAAGATGGACTCAAGCCCATGGGTGGTACATGGAAGTAGAATATGTAAGTGCATCCACAAACAACTAAGCCCCAGGCTTGAAGTGCAACAGTCTAAAAATTAACTACTCTTAAATGTAATCACTTAAGGTTAATTCACTCATACTAGTGGAAGTATGAGTGAAAATTCATCTTTCTCCAATGCTAAGTGAAGGCTGCATTTCATCGCTTCAAACAAACTGCCTTTACCCAGAGTACTGAGAGACTTGTGCTTAACTCATGTAATTCAGACAGTGGTCAGGATTCTGTGATCCTTTTCTGGTCTGAATGAAATAAAGCATTTTCCCCAGGCAAGTCTGATTTCTCCACGAAGTTCTGTCTGTGGAAAAGATTGATTGATTGATTGATTGGGTGTTTTATGCCATGCTTAAAGGTATTTCACTTATATGACTAGGATGTATTCCAACACTAGCACAAGCAAAGATGTGAAGCCTTTCTATAATGTTTGAAAGTTGATTTTCCTCCAGTGCTAACTAAAGACAGTGGTGTTACACTTCAAACAAACTGCCTTTAGCCAGAAGGTGTCTGTGGAATAGAGCTTTACGTCAGGAGACACATTGTGTGGAGAAGTTTGTGATAAAGATTGTGGCTTACTTGGATTTGAGTTGTGCAGGTTTGAGGTAGTCCTCATGGGATAAATGAGGAACATCGGGTCGTAGTTCCTTCTTATATTGTAGACAACGACGAATAAATTGCTGAAAAGTGTAACAAATATAAGTCAAATATACTGTAATATCATTAAAACAATGAAGGTATTCTCCCTTATAATATATGTTTTGACAATTGAGAAACAAGTGTTTATATCAATGGATTTTACCTGTAGCAAACTTGATTTTTAAATAAGGTTTAATGAGTTAAGAAAACTATCCTCAACAGTCTTGGAAACAAAGACAGAACCGGGAAAAAACATACCCTATAACTTCTATAAATTGGGCCACTCTAATTTTGAGACAGTCCACAGAATGTAAGACCCCTTGTGGTAAAGCCTATAAGTTATAGGGTAACTTGACTGGGGTTTAACATCGTACTCAAGGATATTTCACTTATATTATAACGACGTGCAAACCCAATGGGTGAAGGAAACCACCCTCAACACCACTGGCACCAAACAAGGACAATCCGGAACAAATACAGGACAACAACAACAGGACACAATACAGACACCACAAACTGGCTGTTCCCCTTTAGCTCCAAGGCACCGGGGCAACATGATGCTCCCTCCAAACACCCGCAAAACAATGACAAGACGAAAAACAGAAAACAAGTGTAGAATCACTATAGCTGCGACATTAAGCTCCTTTTTACTGGACAGGGGTTATTTAGAATGTTAGCTGATTAAGCATTGCAAAATGTGATATTTAAGTAGTTTAGCATCATATTAATGCACATTCCAAATTTGAACTCGTTATTTTAAGCAGGTTGGCTTCTATATGGTTCACATCTTTATGCCAAAAAAAAGCGACAGATGCGGAGACATATTTGTTGCCATGGAAACCTGAAATTTGTTCAGAATGATACCATTTTCGGTAGGAGTTTAGTTTAGCATTATATTAAGGTGTATTCCGAATTTGAACTCCTTTATTTTAAGCGGTTTGGCTTCTATCCTGTTCAAGTCATGTCAAAAAAAGACAGATCCGGACGTATTTGTTGCCATGGAAACCTGAAATTTGTTCGGAATGATTCCATTTTCAATAGGAGATTAGTTTAGCATCAAAGTAAGCTGCATTCCAAATTTGAGCTCTCTATCTTAAGCAGGTTGGCTTCTATCCTGTTCAAGACGTCATGATGCAAAGTTGGACCGACAGACAGACAGACCCACCGACAGAGTGAGTTATAGAGCTGCTCAGTCGCAGCTAAAAAACAGAGTACTTTAATAAACATTCTACAATTTTCAATAATTATTCTTCGTCAACATAGTGAGATAAAACATTGTAGTGCTCAAACAGGCAAAATAGTGTTTAGGACTCTGGCTATCTTATAGAAAATGCAACAAAACATCAGCAAGGCTCACTCAACTAAGCCAGTTTGTTTGATTGGGGTTCAACGTTGTATTCAAGGGGTTTGATTGATTGACTGATTGATTGATATTTTTCAAGAAACATTGACACTAACATTGACACTAGCAAAACCATGTGAAGAGTATCAATAATGTTGGAAAGTTAATTTGGCTCCAGTGCTAAGTAAAGACAGCATAGCTACGACTCCAACAAGTGGCTGTTATCCAGCGGGCATGTAAGATGTGACCAGCACTCACCTTAGCTTCATTTGTAACAATAGGTCTGGGTGGGAAGTCCACCTCTGTGGCTTTGAGAATTGTATTCTCTTCTAGTATGGCAGCTTGAGACAGGTTGTGGCCAAACGGCTGAAATAAAAAAGGAATCAGAGATTTGTACAACCTAAATCACTCACTTAAACTCGAACAGTTTAAATAACAAATTATTCAGGTTTGTAAAAACCATTCATACAAAAATGTTATGTCACTGAAGTTCATATTGATACATCCTAATTAACCTCTGTAACTGTAGAAAATGTACGACAAGCTTCACGCTTATTGTGTAAAATAATGAAAATTTTATGTTATGTAAACCTCTGCTTTAAAGTGACTGCATGTTAAAGCCTAGGCAAAGTTCACACAGATTGTTTGTTTGCTTGTTTGTTTGATTGGTGTTTAACGTCATACTCAAGGGTATTTCACTTATATGACGACTGACAAAAATACAGAACAT
>JAVFBW010177960.1:0-10814 GCA_034783835.1 Mopalia ciliata
TATAAGTGAAATACCCTTGAGTACGACGTTAAACACCAATCAAACAAACAAACAAACAAACAAACCAAAGGGATTCAAACTCTGGTGTCTGAAGAATTATATATTTGTTGTTTTTTTTTTCCAATTGAAGTATTCGCATCTTGAGGAATAAAAAGCTTGTGATTTGTAACAAAAACTCACCAGAGTTAACCGACATTGACAGAATAATTGTCCTGCCATCTAGATTTTCATTTAAGATAATGAAAATTATGCTCGTCACAAAAAGGATTAGAACTTGGGGTGGGGTCTCTAACCATCAATACAAATGTTTATTCAGATTGAATTGTTCGTGTCTTGAGGAATAAACAGCTTCGCTTTGTAATTTGCTAAAACATGACACTCTTCAAACTGGTTCTTCTATTTTCGTATTGGTAAACTCAGATTGACCTGTTTGCGTCTTGAATTTGTATTTAAAAAAGTCCTCCTGGTTAACTAGTATACATGTAGCAAAGTTTGTTCCTGATCTTTATTCCACTTGAGCTGTCGAAATCTTTTAGAATAGACTTCCTGTGATTTTCTGAACAGATGAGAGTTTCTGATTGAAGCAGGGTAATTATGGTCCTTTAAAAACCTATCCAGATTCGTTGGGAATCCTTTGAAACTGAGGGGGTCATAATCTTTTCCACCAGGCTTTTTAAGATCGTGGAAAAATTCACAAAGGTAAGGGTCTAGCTCTGCTGGTGGGATTTCTTCCACAAATCGCAGTTCATTCGCACTTTGGCACAGCCAGCGTTCTAGACACATTACCACGTTAACCATATTGCGTATTACTCCAGCTGATTTTTTTTCAGGGGAAATTATGCGGCATCTGACTGAATGTTTGTCAACTCTGGGTCGTTGACGAGCCCATTGATTCTGCCTTGCATGGAGGCCTGCTCCTTCAAATATAGCAATACTTTGTCCTGTATTTCCTGAAAGTTCCTCAGATTTTGAATCTAGGTTTGTGGTCATCTGCCCCTGTCTGTTGCCTGTAAACACCAAAAACAGGCACTCAGGGATTTGTTTATATATCAAAATATGGTAACTCATTTTGGAGCTCATATTCTGTTATGGCTTACACAAAATTCATTTTATGTAACCTAAAGTTTATGCATAAAAATAAATTTTAATATTTGAAAAGTACATAAAAAACATGTAAAAGAAATGCAGTTACCTGTTGACATGTACAAGGACATGGATGTATTTGTTTGTGTAATTGGTAATTAATTTCATATTTAGGTGTATTTTACTTAAAATGATGATGGATTGTCCAGTTCACACTGCTCCTTGCTTAAATACCATCGAAAACTGGCTGGAAGCCTCTTTTAGCCATTCTCCTGATTGTCACAGCTACATCATTTGTCCATCATATACTTGATGCATCGTAGATACACACTGATTATTTGTTTTTTGATTGGGGTTTAATGTCCTACTCAAGTGCATGCCATATGACTTTAATATGAAATTTTTATGGTGGTGAACTTGTTGAGTGGTGAACTATTTGTTAATAAGCTGTTTGACATAACATGCTTTCCTTGCGTCATACTCAACTCCTGCATTAAACTGATATATTCAAATCCACTTGCAGTTTTCTTCCTCAAATTGGTTCAAAACATCTAAACTGTGTAAAAAAAACTGTTATCAGAGTCCAAGTTTAAAAATGGCTCTCTTATAAGTTTACAAATTGAGTTCATTATTTGGAAAAATTGTGAAGACATTGAGACATTGGCAGCCAGCTACATGCAAATCTAGTTGGCAACATAAACCAGAGGTCTATAATAACAACAGTGCTGATTTTAGATTCAGACAGACACTTGCTCATTTCAAACTCTTGGACATCCAAGCAAAGTCCACAACCTCACTGATTGTCATGTCCGAGAGCCAGTAAAATAAAAGGTCCATACACATGTACCCTTGTACTTGGTATATTTTTTAACCGTCCCATTTCTAGCTGAAAATGATCAAATTCCACACCCTTCTGCAGGTCCCCCAGGCCAGTAAACAACAACTCCATATCCTTGCTTGCCTTGGGAATATCATCCTACACTTCCCCCATCCAAGCAGGGATTCACAGCCACAATGGTCAGCATGTCCAAAGCCAGTAATCATCACTGTGAATATTTTCTCTAAGAACGATGTTACCCTCCCACATCCTAGCGACGAGATACATCCACACTGGGAAATACGCCAGACGTCACTGAGTTAACTAAAGCTTCAGACCCTTGTTCATCACTGGAAATATTTTATAACCCTCCTACATGTACAATCATGCAGGGTCAAGGCTGGTCCACATGCAGATCGTCGAATGGCTATTGTCCTTCTCCGGATATATTTCCCACATCCATGCACAGGAGTCCAGGCCTATGATTTAAACTAAAGCCCTGGCTGATCACTGGACATAGTTTTCAACACTCCCACATCCAGGCATGGGGTTGAAATCCATACTGGTTCATAGATTTGTTGCCAGCAAAGATAATAACCGACCAGTTAAAATGCATTTACACATTACATGTACTAGTTTGTTACACCAGTGATTAGTCTATAGACAAGTAGAATATATTTTTGGCATTTATTTAAAAAACTACAGGTCTGTTTTGCCAGCAGGGGCTGGCTGCTCAAAGCAGTATTAAATTAAATCCACTATTAGATGACGACAAGCCATGTTGAAAGTCTCTAATCCGAAACACTATTAGTCATTTAATCACATGTTTTGCCTAGCAACAAATTCAGTTCTTTTCCTAGCAACAAAATTCAGTATGTACAGGTCCACTTTTTCGCAAGTACATGTAACTGAATTTTTCTCCTATAAAAAGTATGCAATTCAAGTTTTTCATGGTTCACATTGAGTTTTTGACAATTGATATTCTGTTGCTGTTATCATTCAAAAAAAATTTCTCTTCCTGGCGAAGAACAGAAAAGAAAATTTAAAAAATGAAAAATTTCAAACGTTAGCAATAAACTCCAAATAATTTTGGAAATCAATTACACAGTTTGTGATTTATTATACACTCAAAATGTTCATTAGAAACAAAAACATGTATCCCCTCCTGGAACATAGTGTTAGCCAGCAGTGTCTTTGAGACAAACAAGAAACCATTCGAGACACCCTGTTGAACAGTCAAGTTTAACATGGGAAGGATAGGGGAACAGTCAAAGAGACACCTTGTTTCTGTAAGAACGGTGATTTAAGAAACCCTTGTCTTGATGTTCGTCTTAATACTATGTCTTGGAGTCAAATTAAAGTTGTTATCTATTATATTAAAAATATTTGATAAATTTTGTTAGGTTTGTTTAGTAAATTGAGGTTATACATGCCTATTGCCCAGCCCAAATAATGTTAATTGCCCCTAGCTGACAAGTCACAACAACAACAATATCTCCATACAGCGTAACACTATGTGGTGCAGCCACTAAGACCTATCAACTTCATTTTGCATTTCACGTACACTATCAGATGAGTCACAAAAAGCCTAATTGCATTGACTTAACATTTTCATCACTGTATCCTCTCAAAAAGTAGGAATAGATGTTATGCCAACTACAAAATGTTTTCTACCTAGAGACTGCCTGAGTCACCCTGTGTGACTCCAGTCTGCCTGAGTCAACCCATGTGACTCCCTTAAATACCTGTGTGGTACATCAAAGGAGGATCAGTAGTCTGACACGCTAACCATTGAAAGACTGCTGAAAGCATGATGCCTGACAGGTTGTTCCTATAGTCTATGTTATTAGTCTACAAATGATAACATCAGCACGCACCTGTCAGGCTTTACTTGTCCTGCCTGGCTAATGATCTAAAACAATTTTATTCAAGGCCTGCCACTGGGGCATCAAGAAACTTCATCAAATTACAAAATGTACCTTTATTGTTAGGAATATGACTCAATGTGAAGTGCGTTTTCAAAAAATTAGAAAAACATTTGCAAATGTGTAGTAAGAACAAATTTACACTAGATCAAACCATTTTGCTGGCTGAGACCTGAATGGACATTGTTTTTTATTTTTGTTTTTTCTTTGTGTATGGTTTGACATCATACTTAAGGCCAGCCCTATGGGTGAGGGATCAACACTGGTGAACAAAGAAAGACATGACACTACAAAATTTAAAAAACTGTCAACGATACAATAAATGACATAACAGATTGCCTTCATGTTGCCCTTTAAACTTGAGAGCACCAGGGCAGCAGCAAGCTTCCCCAAACTATCACTGAATGGACATTGACCCCATAATATTAATATTATTGCTGGCAAGATGGCGCCTGATATTGACAGCTGTGGGTTCAATTCCAAGCTCACCCTGGACAATTCAATGCATTTTATAAGTTCCATAAATAAGTTTTCTCAAAACAGTGAAAAAAAGTCGAATGTCATCATTAGTGGAGCATTTCTGAAAAAATTAATCCGTTGAAAAGCTTCACAAACACAGTAAATATTCTCTTACAATTTTCTGAAATTCTTAAGTTCTAAGCATTCAATGGCTATTGTCCTTATACATGTATTTTTGTTTGTTTGATTGGGGTTTAGCGTCATACTCAAGAGGGTTTGACTTATATGACAGATTTTCCACTTCACACTGCTAATTGCCAAAGTACAGTGGAAAATGGTAAGGAAACCTGATAAAAACCACCATGCGATAAGCCAAGCCATACCATGTGACTCACTGACTCGATCTAGTGAATGGTACAACGAAGTAGGATGAGTAAGTATACACCCTATCAGCTAAGCAATTGTTTCTATTTTTGCAGTGTTTAAGGCCATATATCTTTTTCATGTAGAAAAAGAAAATTTTGGTTGCATTCAGAGGATTTGAATTCAGGTCTTAGGTCTCAAGGTCATTCGTATATACTTAAGAGTATTTCACTTACATAAAACCTTTGTAGTTTACCAGTAATTGGTGGAAACCCAGGACTAAACCTTTAAAAAAACCTTCCTCAAGATGTCCACAGTTCCCATACAATGTCCAATTATGACTTACATTTTAAATGTAGTGTAGATTGATGACCTTGAACCGGTGAGGGGTAAATTGGAGAGGGTTCTGCATCCCAAAACAGGATGCATCACTTGTAAAAGTTTGGTTAAAATTAACTCACCTAAAATTTCACTTTGGTCTTGTGCTAAGACGACTTCTCCACCTGAAGGTGAGAAAGATTGGAATGGCTGAGCTGTTCTCGAGTTCTCTGTTATTGTTGCTGTAGATGAAGCTGAAGTGTAACTCCCTACAGCAAATGGGTCAAAATGAGAAAGTGCCCTGGAATTGTCTCCCCTTGAAGCTGTATCACCAAGATCGGACCCATGTATGTTAAAATTTGTTGTGACAGAATTTGGTACTGGGATTACATGTACAGGATCTTCTACAGTGTTTATATCATCGTTTGATTTAGCAATAATCGAAACCAGACTCTCATTGGTGGGATCTTGTGATGTAGGTAATCTGCCATCTCCTGATAATCGTTTAAATTTTTCACCTGATGCACTAGTGTTTGTATCAGAAGCCAATCTTTTATAACTTTGTTCACTTGATTTGAGTCTGCCTGACTTTTCTGGCCCTTGTGTTATGATTTCAATGTCATTTTCCTCAACTTCTTCCTTGACGGAAACATTTTCAATTTTTTGGTATGTGATGGATTCATTTAGGAGAGGTTCTGTTTCAGGAAATTGGCCTCCACCGGCGAAAGGGAAGTTAACGGTTGATAAATTCCATGATGGAACAGTGTCATTTTGAGGTAGCAGTGAAGCTTTCATCGTATTAAAATCTTCTTTATCATGACCCTTCAACCAACTTGGGTCAGGATTTTCACCAAAGCCATCTGCAAAAAATAGACATGTATTGACTAGTTTTTTTAAAAACAATTATTAGGCCATATAGAGTTAATTTAATAATTTATTCACATGAGGAGACAGCCCAAAGTTGTGGTTTGTTTGTTTGATTGGGGGTTTAACATCGTACTCAAGGGTATTTCACTTATATGATGATGTGCCAGCCCAATGGGTGAAGGAAACCACCCTTGACACCACTGGCAACAAACAAACACAGGCAGGACAAATACAGGACAACAACAACAGGAGGCAAAACAAACACCACAAACAGATTGGTTTCCTGTTCCCCTTTAGCTCTGAGAGCACCAGGGCAACATGAAGTTCCCTCCAGCAACCTGCGATTGAAATAGGGTGTCTCAGAAGGGTACTTAGGTGTTTCAAATTCAAAACATGGAGACATCTGTCTGTTTAACACTCTGGATGTATGGCTCTTTCTGTCTGTAGATATCAATGCTGGTCAAGTCGGATACAAACAAATTTAACTGCATACGCAAATAACTGATAAGAATATAAATGCACAAATTGAACTACTAACTACACTTTACAAAATATGAATACAACAGTATTTGTATGACATGTATTGTTAATACACATGCTAACAAGAGGCAGTCTTTAATAATAATGAAATTTGTCTGAACATTCACATAACAATGTTATCTGAACATTATGTGCACAGGTGAGTTTTGTAAATTGGACATTCAACTACTATATAGCACTTTTGAAAAAACATTCAAATAGTTTTTATTTCTACACTTAAGGGAAAAACAAACCAAAAAACCCCCAAACACATTGGGACACTTCGATCTATACTGAATATCTCATTTAGCTGAAAGTCTGAAAAGAGTTTGAAAGATATTTAACTAAAACGATGAAAAAGAAATAAAAATAAAATGAAAGATTAAAAAAAAATTTGAACTAAAACCTACTATCAAAGACTGAATCTAATTTTTTGTAACATCATTATTTGTTTAAAGGTCTTTAAAACTTTATAAATAAATAATGTTTTTTTCTTACACAGATTCATTGTGTCTTATTTTGTTTAAAAACCAAAGTGAAGCAATCAGATATGTAATGTAAATAAAAACGAAAAAAAATTTAAGATTGATTTCAGCTCAAATTCAGGTAAGCTAAGGCGAAAAAAATGATGTCATGTTCGTAAACAAAACACAAAACTGGACGGACACATAAAAAACAAAAATTGTTACATTGTAAGTTGTGACAATCTACACTCAAACCGACAATTACGGTAAAACACAAGCTGCTGCCATAACTCATTGTCAGATAATTATCTCATGGACAGATAATTATCTCCTTGTCAGATAATTATCTTGTTGCATGGATAGATAACTATCTAATTCACTGATGTTTTGTTAACGAAGTCTTATTCTGAAAGTTGGATTAGCAGTTAAGACTTGATGGCAATTTGGCAGGTCAAGAAAAAAAATTAAAAAATTGATACCAATCAAAATGCTGCAAATTTGGAAAATCTCTTAAAGAATTTACACAAATTGCCTTTGGCTGGTGTAAAATTGAAGACTCTAGTTCCAATATTTTCCCTGCTCGTGCTAGGGTTTTGTGGGGCTTGCTCAACATAAACATATGTAACCACGACACTTCTGTTGGTTGGACTTGCCAAATATTCTATTTACAACATTTACAATTGCTATGAACAAAAAGCACTTGTAACCACATCCAATAGCAAAACCAAAAGAGTTCTTTGGAAGTTCGTGTGTAAACTTGGAAGATAATATTTCCAGATTGAAAAGTTTTTATTCCTCATCGAATGCCATCAAATTGTCAGAGAAATCTGCTTCACCGTCAATAAGGTTTTCATAATTGATAGCGTCAGGCGATTCCAGATCATCCTCTTCTTCCTCACCGTCAGGGAGAGGACATCGTAAACATTTCTCTTCCCCAAGTCCGTAATCGAGGCAGGAGTGGCCAATACATTGACAACAGCCGTGCTCGTGGAACCAACGGTACCTGGCCGCCCCCATTGACTTACATGAGTCTTTACATTTCCTCAGAGACGTACACTGAGCCATGAATGCCACCGTACAATTAAACAAGTCATCCCCGAAATCATCATCTGCCTCATCTAAAACATAAAAGAAAATAAGCTTATGACAAAAGAAAGAAAAATTGGACATGCATACAAAAAAAAACAAGAACTCTAATAAATATAGAAGCTGATATCCATAGAATTGTGTAATGTTACTGTTACTGCTTCTAAATGCCACTAAAACAGGTAAAACAAGCTTCATTTCTTGTATTCAATTGTGCTCTCTAATTTTCTAATCGAGCTTCATTAATTTAATAATTGGACCTTAAACAATGTGTAATGCACAAACTACAGCCAAATTTATCTGCGCGGCCATGTCTAGGTACTTTTATCCACAAATATGGACCAATCAAATATTATTTTTCAAAAAAGGTGACTATGTCACTAGACCTGTAGAGTCGACTGTTTAAACCTTTGACAGTTGACACATAGGTCATTGGTTCACACATGTTATTAACCCGTAACGCAGAAGAGTGTTAGTCGCGTGACGTCATGGACAAGGCGGCCACGCCCAAAATGTCAGCTGCCAGTGGTCATATAAAGGTATATACCTGTAACACTTGGGTGATTTTATAAATTGAAAAATCAAGGGATTTAGATGCTATTTCAGCCCGGAGTAATTTTACTCAAAATAAAGAAAATATGGTTAGTTAGTCCAGTCCGTGTTTTAAGAAGATATTTTCCAACTAAATGATGTAAAGGTTTGATTGAAAGGCAACTATATCATAAACATGAAAATGTTCTGTATTTGTGGGAGGAATTTGTGGAATGGATTTGTGTGTTTATATGTTTGGGATTTAATGTTGCAGTACTTTTACTCAAGGGTTTATCACTAAATGACAATGTTTTATCCAGTTCAGACATAAGGAGGGAAAACCAGGAGAAAACTTTCTTAAAAACCACCGCAGCAATTGTCCGGCGAAATCACATTACAGTAACCTCAACAGATAGACTTGAACTTGTGAGCAGTAGATTGAAGTAGGATAGTGGAAATGTGGAATGGATTTCAGCATTGCCTTTTGGTTGATTTGACTGGGTTTAACACTGTGTCATTGGCTTTTGGCAGGAAATAAGAAAATAACTGACTCTGGCATATAATGCATGCCCTGAATACTAACAAAGGGTACACAAATCGATTTAACCTTACTTGTGCTACAATTCCTGAGCTAATAATAACTGTACAGTGTATAGCCAAAAAAGATTGGTTAGAGGGGTGATGGAGTAGGGAATCAGACAGATAATGACAGTCATTCTGACAGACATTAGCACAGCTATATATCTGCTAACTCAATAGAGGACATGACAGCTTTATGGGAAATCACCGCCCTGGGGTCACATAGGTTTGAGAGCAGCTTTCTATATTCTCTCTGCATCTACTCCACAGTGTTCTATAGTCTAAACTTTGAAATTGGTTGCATTTTCCTTATTTTTGTCAAAGCACTTTCTTAGTTCGAATGGATTCTATTACAGAAAATATGTTTGTTTGTTTGATTGGTCTTTAACGTCGTACTCAAGGGTATTACACTTATATGACGACGGATTGTCCACGCCACACTGTAAACTGCCTTATAACGGTGTAAAACCGAGAGGAAACTTCGTAAAAACCACCCCCGCAATTGCCTGAGCCACAACATGTGACTCGCTCATATACCTGATGGTCTCAGAAAATACGAAGCATACGAAGCAACTGTTTATCATACATGTCATTTATGATAAACAGTTGGGGTAAAAATATAACAATTAACATAGGGGCAAAAAAAAAAAAACACAGACAAAAAACCTTAACAAATTATGAATTAATTGTTTTGTAGAAACATTAAATAGTTATCATGTTAAAGTCATTGACACTATTTGATGCTAAGCTCTAGTTATTTTGCGGGAGTATGGTGCACAATTAGATTCAATGTTAATTGTACTAGAGCTATGGAGCTAATAAGAACTTAAAGACAACAAGATCAATATTAGGTTAGAGGGGAGTCAGGTTTGTTTTCCTGATTGGGGTTTAACGTTGTAACTGGCAACTTGCCTCAACAAGGTGGAAGAAACTTCGTAAAAAACACTCTCGTGATTGTCAAAACACACATGTGACTCGCTCATGTACCTGATGGTCAACAGACAGACTCAAACCCATGAAAGGTACATCGAAGCAGGCTTAGGAAGCGCTACCACTAAGCCATGGCTGCATGCCCGTAGGGGCTAAGAATTAATGATAGATGATGACATTCTGACACAGATTACAACATCTGATTTGTTGTTTGTTTGATTGGTGTTTAACGTTGACTATACATCTGAGGCCAGCTGTTCAAATCTCAGCTATAGCATACAGACAGCACACTGCAATTGCCAGTCTTTTTTACAATTCTATACAATAACATGAATTAATTAATTATAACACGTCTATGTAATTATTAAAAACATTTTACATATAAATTTCAATCATTTAATACACAAATAAATGTATGACCTCAGTTCTTGAAAACGTTGTCAATTCTCGACACAAGTCCTCCATTACAGTTCCGCATATAAACTCCCTGGGCCTTTCAAATTCACATTATTCCTGAAGAAACACGCTACAAATGACTTGTTTTAGCCTCATAAAGCAGCTGAGATGATAACATAATTACATGTAGTAAGACAGGTTTATTCATACGCAACGTTTCAATGGTGCAAGTCTCTGCACTGAAATGCTGGATATAAAATAAACCTAGAAGTTGAAAATCCATAAAGTCTTATTTATTATGTTATCCCACTTTTGGTTTTTGATCAATAGTACATCCACATTAGATGGCTTCTTGCATGACACAATGATGGACAATGTATATGGAATATGTATGATCTATTTAAAGGTCTTCCCAAATGGTTTATACCTAGAAAACGTATACAAATAGTCCAATATTCACTGAACGATTTGCAACTT
>JAVFBW010177971.1:0-10813 GCA_034783835.1 Mopalia ciliata
AAATAATTGGGTGGAATGTGTCAGTGTGGAACATTTTTTTATTGAACGCTCCTCGTGATTGAACGCAGAACTGTTACAAAGGTTGCTGGGTCGGTGACTTCTGGGGATGGCAAGCTAGCCGATGAGCGATCACTTTTAAGGCTCTTTGCTCTTCCGGTGATCAATACATGGTAGAGAGACTGGGGCTAGCACAGCGACTCTTCAAACTGCTGTTTAATGACACCAATGCCCTTTGAGGAAAAAAAATACGCTACCATGAGTGTAAACGAAGAAAAGGAGTATTGCGGCACGAATTACAGTAATCGGGAATCCCTTTTCACTATATACTGAAATTAAACGAAGGCATTTCACTAACTTTTGAGGACATCTATCTCGCAGTCGAAGAGAGAAAGTATCGTTTAATACATACCATGATTTAAGTGTGCTGCTTTGGTAATCGGTTAAAGCTAGTCAAAATATTCTACCTTCCCCGATCTCCTAAGTAACTGTGAGCACAGCTAACATTTACACCAATTTAATACCTATATGTTATACGCCTTGCCAATAGACAGATAGGCCTTATATGCCAATAGTGGTGTTAACACTAAACTATATTTAGTCGTTTTGGTGTGAACATTTGTTTTTCTGGCCAGCCTCAGTGGGGTCAAGGGTCCTTTTTTAAAGCACGTCAGAGCATAAAGACATTCATATTTAATCTGGTTCAAATTGTTTTGCTTGAGCAGACCTTTAATTAGATCATTTACTAATTCGTAGTAGTTTGATGGAAATTCTGTGTCGCTTTAATCTAATGCCAGCTTGAGCGGCCGTTAAGCCCACAGAGATAACAATGTTGAAACATTTGTGGGTAAGCAAAGTTGAGCAAATAAACGGTATAATTTAGGATAACATTTAGAACTCCATCTTCTAGAAGTCTGACATTGCATAAGATTTTGAGTGGAAAGTCCAAATCACATACAGATCCCTCTCCCCTCCTTAACGCTACGCCCGTTTTCCTCATCAATTGATATATTCCGCCTGCTGTATTTTGCCGAAAGGGATTTTGAGCTGTGCAACTGCCTACGAAGAAAAATAATCTGATAGAGTAGAAAATGAATATATTCCTTAGCGCTCTGTAGCTTTGAAATAATAAGAATGCACTAATGCAAGGTAGCCGTTTTCCGGCAGCGCTACAACTCGGCGCTTCTATATTCGATTTTTCCACCCATAAATCGTTTGGAATTTCGTTTAAATTGCAGGGATACTCGCTTTAAGTGGTTTACAAAAACAATTTTCAAATGGTGTCGATTGTGTCCTTTGGACATCCATGCACTACTCTTCCTACACTAGCATGTCTTTGTTGGGCTTAATAATAAGGTTTCATGGAAAGAATTTTGTATCATACTTTGAAACGAAATTAACTTACCGAAGGCTATTAAATATGTAGGAGAAATATAATATACGATGTGGTTATATAATCAAACTAGGTCATCCTAATAATTTTTGTTAACTGTTCTTATGATTTATTTCATAATTAAGTCTCACCCTAATTAAACAATTCGTAGGAAGACAACACTAGCTGATAGCGTTTAATATATACACCATACAAACGTAAAAAGTCAATCGTCATCTAGCCTTCATAGAGTGTTCTCATATACAGCTTTACGCCACACTATTTAACACACATACACCAACAAACACAATGGTTGTTCATGGTTAAACATGGGTATATAAAAGGCAAGTTTGCAGTACGAAATAGAATCACCATTATTTCAATAACACCTGATCCAAAACTTCAATAAATAGCTATGTACACAATTCTGCAGAATTAACATAACTCCATTGATGTTTGTTGATTCAATTAGTCTGGAAGTCTCAGTTAGATAAACGTGTACACTGTGCGACAACGACGGCCAAACACTCAGATATTGGCGTCTAGTATTAACAGTTTGCTTTGAAACTGAAACTAAATCAGAACTCATTACATCTTAACAGGCACGCACACAACTCACACACACTTAAGCAGACAACTATTTTTTTAACATTCCAGAAATGCTAAGTTATTCAAGATGAGCACAGAACAGAGGCACCGCCATAACTTTCAGAGCAATGACACACAGTACACTTAACTGGTAGCACATTCGTTCATGTCCGATTTTTTGGACTTTTGTGTTGAGCGTTTCACTTTCGGTTTGCTTCCTCTTCGGATAAGACTACGGCTGCGGGAGAACTTTTTTGACTCTTTTTCAGTCTGCTCTTCGGAACTATTTTCTTCCGACGAGACAACAGTCGAAATACTGAGACGTCTCCTTAAGATAGGCTCTAATTTTCTCATATAAGGAATCTTAGCTTGATCCAGAAGCATCTTGAATATGTCTAAAACACTTTGACTAGTTTTTGCAGATACCTCTATAAAGGCCTGCATCCCGTCTTCATAAAGCCAATGAATAACATCTTCTTGTGTTACTTGTCGATCCTCTTCGCAATCGGCTCTGTTACCAACAACAACACATGGTAATTCATCATAGTTACTCCGTTCTTCTTTGATCTGTTCCCGGATTCGTTTAACTTCTTCAAACGAATTAAAATTACAAATGTCATAGACTAAAACAAAAGCATGGGCAGTAGAAATGGACAATCTTCTCATAGCCGGAAATGCTAGATTGCCGGCAGTATCCAAAATGTCCACTTTTATTATAGAGCCTTGTACATCATACTCTTTGCAATACAAGTCTTCGATTGTTTCTTTATAAGTGTCACAAAACCTATCCTCAAGGAATCGCTTGATAATTGAACTTTTACCAACCCCTCCGGCTCCCATAAAAACTAAGCGATGTCTTTGTTCAACGTCTGCCATTATGTGCGACTAGTGTTGAAGTACTTCGATCGCTTTTATAATATGTTTTCAAGAACAGCACATAGTCTGGAGTATTTCTACGGGGACACAAAATGTGTTTTTCCAAAAATCAACACAGAACCATCTGCTTGCCTTGATAGTTGTTGTCCGACTACTTGAAATGAGATCAGCCACGTCAAGGTAATCACACAGTTTATTGCGCTCCCGCTAGAACAAGACACGCGGCATCTGAGGTAAAGGGGTTCCGTTATCGCACACTTGCCTGTTAAATGTCATCTTATCACTTGGAAAGGAAGGAATGTCTGGAAAAGAGAGAGAACACAGTCGTATTAAATTATACCCAGTTCGCTAGAAATTAGATCATTTTCTTTTCAACAAAGTCTCCAGTTGTGCAAACCGATAGGCTATACAGCCTTCGTGTGATTCGTTAGATGGATATTAACGAGTCTACAAAACTGCCGACAGCTCTATCACAAGAAATGTCATTCCGTCTATTCTGATATTTGGTTTCTCAAACAGGGGTGCTGATAGACTGGTTAAACAATCGATCGAGACAAGCAGAGCGTAAATCCATAGGTAAGCCTTTTGACCAGCCATACGTGAGAACGATCGGTACCTATTTGTCAAAGTAGTGGCTCTTCATGAAGCTACACTACTCTTAATGAGACTTCCAGACATAAGATCTCTGTTTTATCACTGGATGACAAGCTATCCGCCCATAAAATTACAAGCAGGTATTACGAGGCTATTCGAGCGGCCGAGTTAAGGCTAAGTCGTCAAAACAAGAATGTCCACAGACTGTGGTATTTACACAAAATGCGGCTTTAATCCCTGTGCATTACATATTAGGATTAATCTCTCCTCTCATTTGGCTACCATTTCGCTTTCTGATTCCCGATGCTTGAAAGACATTATTCGCTAACCTTATCTTAACCTGAATAACAATTGTGTCTGAAATTGAGATGGATGCTAATAAGTTTTCTGTGGTTTGCGATGTTAACCAGGTTTCTTTCCGGTGCAATCCATCAACTACTAATTTCCACACGGCAAGAAAAAAGCCACTTCGTTTCCCAGGAAACAAATATTGTGAGTTTTATTGGCAATGCCCTCTATTGAATTGACTAGGCATGAGGGTTAATCGTTGCTCAAGTGTAATTAGTTACCGAATACAGCCATCAATAAACTTAATATAAATAAATTTATATATATTACAAAATAATCATTGGAAGGTAGACGAGAAGCCACAATCAAAGCTTCTTATATAAGCCTACAAATTCCTCAGCACGCCAGGTAAATCTGAACAAATTACCCACGCATAACGCCTACGGTATGACCAACTCCGTATGTGAATCAATCAAGATATTAATATGCAGAATGATTTCCTCTCCTGAGTATAGAGATTTGCTTCTTTTAACCGGAGTAACGGTGAACTGAAATGGTTATGTTGGGTTTTTCACTTTATCAACTCCTACGCAATACCTTCCACCGTCTTTTAGCAGTAATGCATTCAACTTCTATCCTGAATACTAGTCGTTGCGTGCATACATGTAGGGGATATTCGTGATAGGCCAAAGAGCTATATTGTCTGCTCCTGTCATTTAACCTAGAACACTGGGCGTGTATCATTTAGCACAATAAATAACTAACTATATATATTATAAAGGCAGACAGTCGACTAATATGTATTTGGAATGTATCCAAATATCATATCCGAGGTCAACGTCTTTTGTAAAAATAAATTTCAGCTCGAAAACTGTAAGAAACCAAAGCACACTATATGCTTCTGAATCGATGACCCTGAAAGAAAGCTGGTATGATCATGAGTTCAACTAACAAAATAGGTTTTTAATATCCTTCCGTTAATACAGCAAACCGTTTTTTAATTGTCTCTTATCTTTTCTTCAAATGTATAGTGCTTTGTTATATAGTTATTTTAATTGGGGTAGTACGGTGTTTTCAATGGTGTTTTACTTTTATGACAATGGATTGTCCACTACATCCTATGCCTTACTTTAATACAGTGTACGGCGACCTGAAGGAAAGCCCGTACTAACCTCTCTCGTAGTGGAGGGAGTCACTTCGTGTGATCCACCATATACCTTATGTGAAACTAGGGATACGAACCTGAGTACTTCGGTTGATTGATTGATTAGTGTTTTACGCCACATTGTGCGGTATTTCAGCTACGCTGTGGCGTGAACATTGTCAAATTATTTCATTTTATATACATATTCAAAGATAACTGCAATCAGCAGAACATGAAAAAGAGAAATGAAATGAGCTGAATAGGACATACATAAGTGTTAAAAAATTTAAATATGTCATTAGATTAAATAGTTCAAATTTGGATCTAAAAATGGTAAATATTCTGTTTAAAACTATGCTTATTAGAGTTACAAGGAATTATATAAAAAAAATTTTTTGATACACATCGATCCGTTTAAGATACTTGATGACAACATTGCTAGCAATGTTGTCAAACAAGTCATCTATAGAGCTGAGTACTTCGGAAAAGGATCAGTAGCCCCAAAACGGTAGGCATCCGACCATGACCCTGGACAAGCAGATACCTAAAAACCGAACCACGGAAGCAGGCACCACGCGTTTTAAAACTGTAATCCTTCAGACTGCAAACAATTCAATTAGGGTTTCTAACTCATCACAAAGTATCCAAACAATATACCTTTCATCTGGAAACACTGGGTCGCTGGAATGTTCGGGCCTGTAATATCACAAAAGCTTTTTGCAATAAAACGTTCATCTATTGAACACAATAACAGTCCACTACGTTGCTTAGTAAGGAAGAATGACTGGAGTTAAAATTTACCTGTATCGTCCACATATGTTTTTTGCGATGGCTGCTTTCTCCTAATCATATTGCCAGAACCGCCATCATAATTTTAACCGCAATAAACAGATTCCGAGAAAACGGAGGTTAACACTTCCATGATTTCTTAGTGAACTATTGGCAGCCGTTCTGTTTGTCCAGGCTGAAAGGGAAAATGGATTTCCTAATTGGTAAATAACCTCCGATTGAATCAAGTAACTTAATTAGTGGGAGAAATGTCATAGACATTGATTTCTCCTGACACACAGCTGTAGAATGTATGGATCCGGAGTGTGGCAGCCTGAATACAGAAGCTGTCAAAACCCCTACAATGCTGGCATCGATCAGACTCATAGCTAATGAACTGAACCATAGATTACGATTTCAGAATTAAGAAACACGCTTATAGCCAAGTGACAGTCGGTGGGAAACTTCAAGACAAGCCATCAATCGAATGTGAGATAATTCTAGGCTTTCCTCAACGAGAAACAACACCAATAAAAACGTACGTTTTCATCTGGTAACTGGATTGAACAAAGATAAGCGGATTTCCTAGTTGATCGTCATAAAATCTATATATGATAAGACACTTAAAAGCAGAGGAATTGCAACACATTATGTCCATCAAGAAGTCTGCAAAATGAGGCGAAGAGGTTAGGAGTAGTTTCTACGCTCGTATATCATAGAAATATATCCATCACTTTCAGATGACGTCCACAGTGCCATCTTAAGTTAAACACTTGAAGCTATTTTGTATACGAGCTAAGTGCATAACAATAGCTACTTAAACACTGACCATAGCTACATTGTTTTAAATAAAATCACGTGAAAGCACGTGTCCTTGAATTTATTGAAAAAACATTCGTTTCGTTACAAATAAAGCTGCATTGCTTTGCTGTAAGAGTCGCGTTTGTCTCCACGTCATTACGAAAGAGTTTACATTCATACATCATAAGACTTGAGCTGTAGTGACACGGCGTCGTTGAGCAACACCTCGTCCAATATGTGATATTTACACTGTGACATTGCTTCTGTCTTGCTTAATAAACAAAATCGGAGAAGGGGGCTCGTTTTCATTTCAAGTTTATTACTACGGTAGACTTCGTGAATATCCGTTTTTTCGTTGACTGCACCAACAAATCCTACCATGGTCATAATCAAATAGCACGCAATTAGGCCACCATATGAGCAAAATCAAAGTTATTGGCACGGCTGATGCACTTCTGCCAAGCTTGCGCCACCTGCAAATTACCATCCTTCGACATTCCAAAATATTATTACCTATACAGCCTATTGCAATTCCACGCGTCTCGCTGTAACTGGCATGAGCTTTGGCCAATTAAAAGTTGCGAAATCATCGAGCCTTGATCCGCAGTTTGTGTTACGGACGCTCTACACGGGTTTTGCTGCTTAAAATTTTCCGCACAGGACACAAGGAATCAGCCCTTTTCTGCCATCGTGACTTACACGAAAAGAGAAATCAGCTGGTAGATAAACGTTGCTAGGATGTGGACATGCTCTTAACATTATAGGGCTTCAATTGCAAGCCTACTCTTTAAGCATAGCAGTTTGGTTGGCAAGAAGCTGGCCGCAGCTCTTGATTTGACACGAAGAACAGGAAAGAAAGATTGGTAGCGTGTTTTTTGTTTACATCCAAACAGTTTTTTGTTTACATCCAAACAGAGTTCAGTACAATCACTGTCAAGTAAACATCTTCAAGTTGTAATGATTACAGATCAATATTTTACTATGTTAAAAGTGTGCGATATTTTTAAGAATGCTGTCAATATTAACACAGAGTAGTATGTCTCCTGGTTTTATTCAAATGTGTTTTTAAATCGAGCTTTAGGTTTTAAAAAAGAAAAGATTCTTAATCGAGTGTTTGCTTTAAAAGATTTGACATCGAAGAAGATCTATTATATTTTCACCGGAAATTGTCAATTTCAAGAGTGCTAAAAATATTTGCTTATAAATGTAAATGAATAATAAACCCACACTGACGCCTCCATACGCCCACTGTGAACATCAAATATTCCAATCCTTCCGGCGTATATACATGTAGGAATGTTGTTATCTATGCTTTTAAGGTTTATAACGCTAACCGATTTCTCGTTTAATGCTTTTGTGTCGTATTGAATCGACTGGCATTAAAATTGTATTTAAGTAGCAATGTCTTTACAATTATAAAATGATGGCTTCCCTGAAGTGGGACCAAACAGAGAATGTTACTAGTACATGAACATGTATGGTGTATGTCAACGTAGTTCTGGTTTATCCATTAGCCCCGCTGCTAGCACTACTCAGCTCAATTTGCAAAGAACTCTGATAGAAACCCTCCTCGGAAAACAACATCAAGTGGCTTAATAAATTAATGTCTTTTTGAGTGACTTAACCGACTTATTACCTATTCCTTCACATTGTTAAATGCTTCTGGACTTTGTCCTCGACAATTCAGATAAAATATAACCATCTTAAATTGCTAAGTATTCGATTTAGCTGATTGAATGTAGTCATATTACAGACAAGCAATAAACTGACTGCTGGTGGTCGATAACATAATAAACATTTGATATCAGTCAACTCACACTCCTTATTAACAGGATGATGTTGCCGTCGTATAAAGGCAGCATTGGCAACCATAACAGAAGAAGAGCAGAGCAGATATGGATATAATAATTTGTATTACAAGGCATATACATGTAAAAACAAATTTGCACTAGCTAAATTAAAGAAATGACACCCGTATAATAACAAAAATACCATTGTTTAACCATCTAGCGTTATTTTGGCTCGTTTTACCATGATGTAGCATACATATACCATAAGATTCCCATTGTAAAAGTCTATAGAGCAAGGTACAGGTACCACGGTTGCTAGTTTACCATGCATGTTTTTACTACGGTAAACCATGTTATACAATCACTCATAAAAAGCTCAATAGTTTAACATGATACAACCACATTACAAACATTACCATGATATTAGTACCTGGCTGTGTTTGCATAATAATCGTATGGTACATACATAATATATCACTGTAAACCATGGTAATACCGGCTGAATTTTTTCACAAGTAACTTTTAATTAAATGACACCCTTATAAAAAAATATAAGAAAACCCATATGATGCATTGCATAATTTAATTTATATTCTAAAAATAATTGGTGGACATACCAATAAAGATTTCAGTTTACCGACAATTATTGTTCTTAATTGTCAATGCTTTTATAAATAATTCAATGATCATTGCTCGGAACCTAGTTGGTCCTCTGTAATAATCTCTTCTGGAAAACGAGTTGGTCCTCAGTTCCAAAAGATAAGGTCATAGAGAAAAGGAGTAGTATGCTATACCTTTACACAGTACAGGCTTGTCCATAGCCCCGCTGCTTACACTTCTGGGCTTAAATTGCAAAGAGCTTTGCTAGTGACCTTCCATCGGAAAACCATATCCAGCGGCTTTATAAAGTAATCCCTGTTTGAGGGACTTAATCGGTTTATAATGTAGATCTACATATTGTTAAATGTTTCTTGGAATTTGTCTACGACAAGCTTGACAAGAATACTACCATCTTTATTTGCTGAGCATTTGGTTTAGCCAGATGAATGCAATCGTATTACAGAAAACGAATGAGTTGATCGATAACCTAATAAACCTTTGATATCAGTCAACTCAAACATCATCTTAATAACATAATATCGAAGTGCCATAAAGGCAACACAGACGACAATAAAAACAAAATGTGCTGCTATAATAAAAATAAAGTTAAAAACAAAATCATTTCATAAGTGATTCTCTGCGCACTTGAGACAGGTGTAGAATTGCTTCTTCTTTTGTTTTGCCTTCGCCTATATTTAACATTACTGACAATCCTTTTACATGAATTGAGCGTATGAATCCCTTAATGGTTATACACCTGCTTGCAAAAAATGTATTAGAAGGACACCATTTTGTCGTTTCAAATAGCTTTCTGGTAATACGTCATACAGAATAAGAGAGAAAGAGAGAGAGCAGGTGTTTGGATAGAATGTAGACCATTATTGCATCGGAAATGTGTGCATAATTGTTCATTGCAGAATTATGTACATGCATATTATGATTTTAATTAACATTTCTAGACAGATTACTTCCCGCAAACAAAAGAAGCATGTCAGGCCAACGAATTGAATGGAAACAACGTGCTGGCCAAAGTTCTCATAAAGCAAGAAAAATGAAAAACAACAAAGTATGTCCAACATAACTTGTGATTTATTTTGTTTCCTTTGAATATTAATGAGTCTACAAATGATAACTATACTCAGTCAAAAAAGAAACATCACACTCTTAAAGTTCTTAACACAAGAAATATTATTATTATATGAGGGAAGTGCGTTGTCAAAGACATCATGATACACAGCAACTCCGACATGCACAAGTATGCGGTTCGTGCGAAAATACAACAAGGATAAAGCATGTTTCCTTGTGTTCCTAGTCACGTGACCTTATGAGACACGCGCACTTGAGCCCACGTTAGCATAGTAGAGTGACATCTCGGGAAAAGAAGTTCTTACATTAAATTATGTGTTGATTGGCAATGCCACGACTGTCAAACAATCAACGTGAACATGTCATTGGCATGCTCAATACAGGAACGTCGGTCACTGACGTTGCCAAGGTTATGGGATATAGTCGACGGACTATCCATGTTCTTCGGACACGTCTCCAACAAACTGGTACCTCAGCAGACCGACCTCGTTCGGATAGACCAGTGTGACGACACATGCAGAAGACCGACAAATCATCTAGTGTCATTTGCGTAATCGATTTCTCACTGCAACGTCGACTTGGAATGAATTGTTTAGAGGCCGTGTGACTGACTACCCAAACCCTATTTAATAGCCTGCCACTGATCGTCTCCATGCAGGCCGGCCATATCACGGACCAATTTTAACCCAGTTACACCGACGTCAACGGCTTCTTATCTGAGATGGACTCAGTGTGATTGGAATAGGGTCGTTAAAGTGACGAATCCAGATTCACTTTGCACTTCGCTTATGGCAGAGTTAGAGTTTGGAGGATACGCGGTGAACGGAACGCCCATTGTTGTGTGCAGGAAGTGGACTGTTTACGGGGGGGGGGGGGGGGGGGGGTGTGGTTTGTTTTGTGGTGCCTTTA
>JAVFBW010177982.1:0-10812 GCA_034783835.1 Mopalia ciliata
GAAAATGGCCGTCATATGGTCCGGTTATTGTATAGTTAGTTTTCTAATAGGCTAATTTAAAAATATATTTCAAACATTACATTGAACCCAAAACCTTTGTATTTATTTACAAATAAATTTATTTCAGGTCTTAGGTAAGATTGAATGTTTACAAATATATTTAAAAAATAACTTATCAGAAAACCAACTGTACGATACCAGGACAATATGACGGCCATTTTCTTTTGCAACGTTTAGTATGCTCTGTTATGAGACTATCTAACCGTGGTCGAAGTTAACGCGAGAAGTCTGGTTTACGCGAGACTAGTGGAAAGAGTGCATGTCTGAACACCCTTGGATTTACTTTCATCATATGACTGAGTTATCCACGTGTGCGCTCAAGTTGAAACTACTGTTCAAATTCACTTTCCAAAAGACGCACATTATAAGAAACCATATATACTTCTCCGATCCCATACTGGTTCCGATGAATAAACATCTCAGCAGCGAAAAAAGATATAATTCTGTTTATATTCACTTACCAAAAGGCACATATTGCTGGTCAAGCATGATCCACTTGAATTCAAGACCCAAATTGCCAATGGCAAGGTGCGAGCGCGTATATCGACCATCCACTGGCCATGTGGAGGTGCAGCGGGCGCTGAGGACATGGCGGCTTGCAGATAATTGGTAAATTCTTGGGTCTTCCAAATTTATACTCATCTGCCTTTGATATCCTGTCGGAGCCCCCCTCCCTCTAACACCCACCCACATTCATGCTGATCTTGTCTATTTTAGTGTTTGTTTTTTGTTTTGCTTCGAATGTACAGGGTTTATCCCAAGACAACATTTGTCAGCCACCTGTGAACTGTAAACTAACGGACAATATTAGATAGCAGCTCTGTCCAATAAACAGATGAAGTGTTTTTGTCAGAAATAGGTTCAGCATTAAAGCAGCTAAACACTACCTTATATCAGTGAAAGTATCACAAAGTATTATATTTCTTGAAAGACAGCTGTTTTGCGACCTAAACTTATTATTTTTATTGAATATTTTCAAAGACATCCATCTGTATTGCACTTGCAGTCGCGTTAGCATAGCCATTAATTACCGGTAGTTCATTTAAAAAGAGGAACTGAGATCATTGTTCGAAAACACGGTAGTTATATCGTCTAGTGGTGGCTATCCCCTATTGCCTGTACTGGTGGGTGCTTTCATATAAAGCCGTAGGTTAGGGTTCCGTCCCCAAGCGAAACAACAACAACAAACAACCGCTTGTACATATCAACCTGGTACTAAAAACCCGATTTTTGAAAATCGCATGTCAGCTGAAAATATGCTAAACGTATGTGTTACTCAAGGAGCTATTTTGATATACATACAACCAGATGTCCATTAACTTCAAGTTTGAAATGCCCACATCAGTAGCGTTTACGGCATTGTGTCCAAAATCGACCTATTCAATTACTTGCCACCCCTCTTGTGGCGGAACGCTGAACCATCAGGGGAGGTAATTCTAGAATTGAATCTAACACTTGCTCGCCCAGTCGATTTGACCTGGTTTTGCCTTGCAAAAGGACATGGCACGTGGAATCATGGGAGTATGCAGCCAGCGGTCGTGGACCCATTTTGAGTACCATCAAGTACCATCTAGCTTTTTAACGCAGACTGGGAACTTTGGGATAAGCCCGCAACCTTACTGTTTTAACCAGGAAGTGACGAAGGTGCTCTCCCTTTACACTAAGCCAAAGGTGCATACAAATTTGAAAATGGGTAATGTAAGTCAACATAAAATTGAAAAATTGTATTTAGTAAAAAATGATTCAACTTGTTAGTATCTTTCTAAGTTGTTTGATTTGGGTGACTGGTATCTTTAAAACGGCAATTGGATTAATGCACAGCTGAATGACATAGTCCCGGTGTATTTATACAGTTGTAACTTGTCTTGCTACGACCGCACAGTTTATGCTGAATTCACGGGTATCAATACATGTAGGCATTCAAAATGCAAATAGGTGTACGACCAAGCGGGCTGTACGTAAGGCATGGAGGTAAGACAACGACGGTTTTAATCAAATTGTCGTGGACCGTCAGAATAGTTGAAATGAAAACCCACACTTACACCATACTCGAACACTTATATCATAATCGAACTATACTCTCCCAAAAAAGAAACGCAACATCACAAACAAAATTTAAAACATGAATTCGTCCAAAAATGTCCGATAATTGAATTAAAGCACCTGATAGCGACTGTTGATCACACGTGACTTGTGGGTCAGTCTTTGTGTAACACTGCACGAAAAAGGCACAGGGAATACCTTAGGGCATTTGTACGTATAAAAGACACATAGCCGTGCAATTGAATTCAGCTGTTAAATTGTTTCTCTAACCTGCTACGATATGCCAAGACTACACGCAGCTACGCAAAACGTCGTCAATGGTCGTTTCATGGCCGGTGAATCACAGAATGCAGTCGCTAGACTTTATCATGTCACCGGAGCAGGATTTCCAGGCTGTTCCAACGGTACCAGCAATCGGGTTCAACAGCTGACCGGCAACGTTCTGGTCGACCAAGGGCCACAACAGCAGCCCAAGATCGCTACATCCGGTTACTTCATCTGAAAAACCCGAATGCATCAAATGTCCCAGGTCTCCGGAGAATATCGGTCAGAAACCGTCTCCGTCAAAACGTCTTACGTGCCAGACGTCCTTACTTTTGATTACAGCATCGACGTGCAAGGGTTCGATGGTGCAACAGATTAAAGGACTGCAACCTGCAAAACTGGAGGCGAGTCTGGTTTAGCGATGAATCCATATTCAAGCTGCAGAGAAGAGATGGTCGTACACGTATCTACAGACGCCGGAATGAGAGGTTCGAAAGCAACTGCGTCGTTAAGGTCAACACTTTCGGCGGAGGAAGTGTGATGCTGTGGGGGTCGTATCCTGCGCCCGAAAAACTCAACTGGTGCACATCCCTGGCAAACTTAACGCCGCTCGACACAAAGATAGGGTTTTGATACCACACATGCTTCCCATAATGGACCTCCGTGGAGAAATTGTTTAGCACGACAACGCTCGGCTGCACACAGCTCGTGCTACTGGTTGCCCTGGTCGCCCAAATCACCAGATTTGAACCCAATAGAACCTTTGTGGGATGATTTGGATAGACGCATACGCAGTCGATATCCAGCGCCGCACAATCTGCAAAAACTGCAGCAGACTCTTGAGCAAGATTGGAGGAAAAATCCAAAAACCGTATTCGTCGATTGATCATGTCTATGCCGAGACGGGTCCGTGATGTGTTACAGGTTAATGGTGGGCACAACAGATATTGACTTTGCATTGACATCATCTGAGCGCTATGGACTTTAATGCGAATTTTTTTTTTACATTTTAACGAACTTTAAAATCTGAACAACCAGTGATGCTTATTTCTGTATATAAAATGATGTTGAAAATTCTAATTTGGATAAAAAAAAAAATTAATGTTGCGTTTCTTTTTTGGAAGAGTATATTTTATTGTTTATGTTCAAAGCGTTCGTATAAATAAGGAATAAATCACAATAAAATTATAGATAAGATCGATCCGAGCCATGGCATTCATAGAATAAAATTTCAAACAAGTCCGAGTCCTCCTGTGGTTCACGACTTTCATAATCTGCAAAAGAATTGCCCAGAATGCAAAGTGAAAATCAGACCAAACAATTCCCACATAGTTACCGATGTTTGACGAGAGCTACTGATTCGAATCTAACCGGCGTTAGGCAGACTTTTCTGCGAACCAACTGCGCACAATACACACTCTACGTCACCCTATGTCCTATAAAGGGCGAGGGAAACAATGTTGTCTTCACTACTGAATACGACAATAATAATACAACATGACTTGAATATTCCATCCTTGGTTAGGAATATGTGTTAGGAATTTTGATCTAAATATGGAAAGGTGATGATTTTTCATGGTAGTATTTACTCAGTTACTGGGTTGTTAAAGTGTTAAACAAAGGTACTCAACCTTAAATTTGCCTCCCTCCCTTCCCCCTTCTATTGTATCTGTGCTTCTGGAATGTTTTTCTCTTTCTTTACTATCTCACATTAACAGAAAAAATGCTAAATAGCTAAATACTGTAAGTTAAGCGTACAAACTTCAACAACGTATGGTTCGTTCAGGGTTGTGCAATATTTTAAAAAGGTATAACAAACAAAGGCTACAGGCTAGACATAATTCACATTCTATCTTGCTAAACTTCATTTTAACCATGTAAAAGCACTTATATAAAAACAAAAAAGTCATTAGTTCTGCTGAATGGACAGAAAATGAATGAGAACGACTCGAATATCTCCATATCTTTTTCCTGCCAGATTTGAACTTTTATCAACCCGTGACGTCTGGAATGGAAAAACAACACGGTTGACACAGTTGTGGATCTGAGTGCTCGATGTATTACCCCCACTGGCACACAACACGGCAAGCTGTTAAACAGTATATATACGTCTACGTTCAGATTGAATGTGGCAAAACCAAACAAACTCAGTTTACTCATTCCTCTGTACAAATACTTAGTCACTTCCACAATTACTACATAGACAAAGTTGAAATAATTCTGTACATTACAAGACGAAGATGAACATTTAATAGATGGTAAATAATTATTTTGGTAATAGCGCGATAAGCTATCGTTAACCTTAACAAAAATACTATAAACAAGTTTTAAGATGAAATGAATTGTGTGAACAGTGACGCCAGGGACTAATTTGCTTTAAAATGGACAATTAAAATGATTTATCTTTTCTGGAATGATGTTTTCAATTCAGTGAAATACAAAATATATACTTCTGGTGACAGCCTCGTTTGACTAAAGTTATATGTCCTTTTTTTTCAAAATCTTCTATGTGTATTTTAACTGACTCGCTACACTCTGGGGTAGTTGGAGATATGGTTGTCTAGGGACAATTTGTCTGTAACACAATACTGTATAGATAAGAAAATGTACGCATAACATAATTTTAAAGACAGTTGCTGCACTAGTTTTAAAGTCATTATGGAGTTAGGAGTCGACATTTAGCCATACGCCCCCATATTTTCCTAGTATCTATTACATTTTATGGAGGAGGAAGGCATGATGATGTTTTATCAATAAATATAAACTGACATTGTTAGAACTTAAGCTAACTTGTCCTGACAATAAACACCGAGTTGTGTCCTGAATGATATGCCTGTACTCCACTGATCGAGTTGTGTCCTGAATGATATGCCTGTACTCCACTGATCGAGTTGTTTCCTGAATGATATGCCTGTACTCCACTGATTTCTATAGTTATGTTAAAATCTAACTATATATGGAACTCAAAAGCAGCGAATTTAAGGCATGCAAGCACTTTTTATGTCGACCCTCACTCCAATCAAATATTTACAATTTTTAATAAGAGGAACAAATATTTGTTCAACCTCACAAAACTAGAAAAAAACTTTTTTATTTTGTAGAAAAAAATGCATATTTTGACTCACGCCCATAAGTTTTAAAAGCTTTCAACAAAGATGTTTTAATCGTAACTTAGATACACATTTCTGTATCTCTAAAAGTTTATCATAATTAAGTAGTCTTGTTAAGAGATACCGAGTAAGTGTAATTTCAATTGTTTACACTTATCGGCTGCTATGTGTTTACTTAATACTGTCCAATAATATTTGAAAGTATTAACTTTGTCACACATTTAATATAGCAGTCTGAAATCCCTGTTCACCTTGTTAAAAATGCAAAAAATACGGATCAAGTATAGACTTATCAGTAACGTTCATTTCGATACAAAAAGATATGTTAATATCATTAAAAAGGATGCGACGGGGTAATTAAACCTGTACAACGTCGGTTAGTCTAGTAAATTAAAATTTTACCTCTGTATCGAAATTTGCTGCAGAGAGATTTCACTGTTTGGGCCGTTCATACACATACGTATCTATGATCTATGTATGAAATAAAAATTTATGACACAAGGTAAAATTAAAGATACATTTATATACAAAACAATACACAGTATTGAAAGCTATTCTCATTAGAGAGTACAATTAAAATCGGGTCATGTCGACTAGCATATATTTGGTCACATGGTCATTTCTATGTAAAGCTAGAACCTTACATGTTTGTATTTCATTATATCCCTTATATACTGGCTGTTTGTGGATTAGTTGCCGGTCTAAGCCCACTGTTCTAAAGTCGTTAGAAATATCACAGTCAGAAATAATACACGTTAAGCAACAAACTATATATTTGCACTTATTGGTATAACCATATCACTTTAAACGGCCTAGCCTAAGCCCAATTTAAAAACCTAACTTTCATTAACGTACGGACCATGAATCGCAAACCAAGATTGTTTCCGTGCTACTACAAGGGTTGTACTGGAAAGTAGCTCGGAATAAAACTTTTGGCTATAGGCAACAATCAGACATATCTACCATACATGATATGTCACTGCTGAGATAGAGGGAAAACTCATTGCAAGCTTTTTTCAATTCTGTTATTAACTAGAACCAGATGCTGACAAACACATTTTGAATCCTTTACAAAAAAAGGAATAAAGTGCTAAGTCTTAAAAAACTTCAAGTGTCTAAACGTAAAATGGATAGACAAATTTAGCTTATATTAAATAATTTAATAAAAGCGCCAGCAATCCAACGCTAACCAGCCTGTTTTGAAAAAAGGTATAACAAAAAGCTAACTTGCGTTACACAAAATAACAATGCTGAAAAAAAAGTTTTAAAAAAATTAAATAAAAATGGAAAGAAACCAGTTAAATGCTGGTGATAGTTCACAGTAAGTGGTGTCTGGTAACTTGTCGTTGCCTTGGTGCTCTGGAGGCAAGGAGCAACACAAAGGTGAACTGTTCTGGTAACTTGTCGTTGCCTTGGTGCTCTGAAGGCAAGGAGCAACACAAAGGTGAACTGTTGTTTGATCTCTTCACGTCTGATGATTGTCTGGAGTAGCCGTTGTTTGTTCATCCTGATATCTTGAGGAATTCCCTCCATCTATTGGGCTGATACGCCCTCATGTGAGTAAAGTAAGCCCAAGTACAGCCTTATAAACCCCAAATCAAACCAACCAAATTTCCCATATAGCTTTGTCTAAGTCTTTTTCATTGACTTATTCAGCAATCCCCGTCTTATTTCTTATATATTTCTTATTTATAATTATATTTAACTCATACTTTATATTTGTCTTCCATACCTGAAACTAAAGGCTTTATTCTAATGAAGTCTAAATAAACTTGTTACATTTGTCCAAAGTGATATTCTCCTGTGACTCAATCATTTATTCGCATATTGTAGTCAATAATCTTCTCATCCTATCTTAAATTTAATATAGCACTTTATGTTACAATAATTACATATTCTTGGAATCTTGAGATCTTCCTTTTCTGTAAATGTACAAGGACACAGCTCGTTAATATTTCACTAACATATTTTCAAACGGGCGAATCTTTAGGTTTTATTTCCGACGCAACTGGTATTAAAATCCTCTGTAATTCGCAGAAGAACATAACCCGGAAATTGACCGTCACTGTCGTTATCACTTTACATCCTGCCATAAATATCCTTTATCTTTTAAAAGTTCCGCAAGCTTTTCGTTCATAGGTCGGTAAAAGTTATTCAAAAGCACTCTTGTTTCCGGAAGCATGTCGCCAACAATTTTATCCTCAGCCCGACGAGTGTTCGCCTTCTGCTTGGACAGAATCCTATCGACATGGGACTCGGACAGCGCCTCTGAAATTGTTGAAACCCATAACAGAACTATTTTAAAAGCTTGGCATGATATTAAGCAAGCAAGGAAAGTAGATCATCAACATATTAACATCATTTTTTTTTTTAAAAGTAGACAACTGTGTGTGACCCAACTAAGGGTATTGCCAGAAATTTATTTACTAGAAGTATGAAACCCCATAATACCTTATGTCAACGGTATTGAGGTCATTTTTTTAAAAAAGGTATTCAGCTAGAGTAATCTCCAGTAGCGAACGTCACATGAAGTATCAAAACCTGTCTAAATACCCACAATGACGTTGATATATATTTAAAGGCATCTGCATGCACTCTTAGAAGTAATGGTACTCAGAATGATCTTCAGAAAAGAGGATGGCTCCATCAACTCTGTGGGACCATAACGATAAAAAGGATCTTTGATAAAAGAATTTCTTAGAAAAGTTGCTGTGAGGGTTCCATATAAAACCATGAAGGGTTCCAACAGAACCATGCATGAAGAACCTTAAAGTGTAACATTGGAGTAATAGTTTTGTAGACTATCACAGTAATCCACATATAACCAAGCAGATGATTTACTTCGTCATTTCAATTTCAACTAGCTGACCAATGTGTCGGAGTTGCCCTGTTGACTTTTATGCTCATAGGGCAACAGTCACGGGGCACTGACAGCAAAATCAATCTCGTTCAAATTACGTGATTAAGCCAGAGTTAGCAATGCTGTGTCAGGGTATTTCCTCCATTAGTATTAAAATGGTAAGGCGATTTGTCACAGGTGTTGCAACCGTTAACCTTACCAGATATATTTAAGTTGACAGAAAGATGGAAATGAAAGAGTGCACACAGTCACACACACCGATCGGCCTGTTATATTGAGGACTAGTCCACATTGGATGGTATTCACCTCTTTACCTTTTCAGCAGCTTGATGATTTATGCTTGACTAATTCACATGTGTTGTTTACTTGTTGAACAAACTGGACAAGGTTATCCATATATTCACAAGACTAGAAACAACGGTTTGAATGGAGGTAAACACAGCATCTGTACACAATCATTTATTTGTTTATTTGTTTTCTTAGTGTTCAAAATTGTACCCCAAAACTTATTTCCTGTAAATACCACCCAATAACTTTACAGTCACTGGGAACTCTCTTGGTGCTTTGTCCAAATCAGTATTCCACTGTATAACTAACTGAGACTTGTCGCGACCCCCATCCATTCTAAATGGATGTCCTGGTCTGATGTCCGCCATCTTTTTAGGTTCTTAAGTGTTGTTAGAAAATGAATAAACTGTTTGATAACTTACTGAGCCCCAAGAAACTAAAGAGATCCTTGAGTACGGTTCGGGGTTTAACGGCGTATGTCTCTGTCCGGATGATAGAGAACTGCTCCCGAGGGAAAACCTTTAACCAGTCTTCCAAGAACACAGCATACAGACCAACACGCAGGCGTACCTACATAAAACCAACAACAACACATCAATGATTTGGCCTTACAATCGGCACTTTGCAGAGCATGTCTTTGTATTCCCTTCGACTTGGAATAGATCATTAACCTGTTCAGGCTTTCCGAGGCACTATATGAAGGTTACGTATAGTCACTTGCCATGTTATTTTAGAATTAATTGCTAATATGACACAAACGAATATATTTTAATTGTTTTTGTTGAAAGGGGCGTCTTAATATTTTGCTGACATTTTGGATTGTATATGTTCTGTTATTTATTTTTGAACCTCACCTTAGCCAACATGTTGACCGTTCTGTTGTACACACAGTTACGTAAGGTCATCAAGCGGGTGCAGTTTTCAAAAATCTTGATACCGCTAACGACATCTGCGTGGAAATCTGTAGGTGTCTTGGACTGTTTGGCAAAGTACAAATAATCCGAATACATTCTGAAATAAAAAAAGGTAAATAATAATTTTAAAAAGCTTCAAAACAGATTTAAGGGATTTGTTACAAATTATATATTTTTTTTTCTAATTTTAAAAATAAATAAATGTCACTAATGATTTGGGTTTACAAAGTCTCATACTTTATCTTTTTATTACCTTACATTCTTTGTAAATTGTAGTTCACTAATATCACAAATTTGCAGTCTGAGATTTGATGAAATAGATATTTTGATCTCATGAGCTTACAGTAAACTGTGAGTGGTTCCCAAGACTTTTATGGGTTTCAACTTACCAGTGTCTACCCATGTTTGCCATGGAGTGGAATGCACAGTTTTAATCATATTAATGGGGGTTCATAAAAATAAAGTTTCATCAAAGGTTATAATAGTCTAGCATAAATACCTTGTTGTGGGATCTCTAAGGATGAGTATGAGTTTAATATCTGGTAAAAGATGGCGGATATAATCAGGGATCAGTATTCGGGGCTCTGTTAAGTTCTCGTTCCCAACCATAGCTGACCAGTTATCATTGTCCCAAAACGTGGACATACTGCCTTCGCCTTCAAAGAAAAAAGAAAAGCAATATTTAAGGTGATTGTAATAATTTCATATTTAGATATGAAATGCCTATATTGGGACCCTGTTTTAAAAACGACTTAAACAATGATTAAAAAGTATTCGTTCCAACAGACTTTCTACCAAGAGGCGGGTCATTCGTTCCCTGTGATGTTTATACCTCACTCTATCTTACTTGAATATTATTTGTTTGTTTGATTGAGGTTTAACGTCGTTGTCGAGGGTATTTCACTTTTATGATGACGGATTGTCGATTTCCCACTGCTCTCTGCCTAATTACGATAGAAAATTGAGAGGAAACGAGGGGAAAACAACACCTCCGCGATTGAAGGAGCCACATAAACTTGATGGTCGACCGACGGACTCGTAAATAGAGGCAGAATTAGATTAGCGCACACTAAACCGTTGCCTCGGGCACTTTTAAAAATATTTTTAAAAACCATAATAAAACCTAGTAAGAACCATCCCTCGGCTGTCAGAGCCACACAGGAGTGTTTTGCTAAGTTTAGAAGTAGGGGGGCCCAAAGTGGGAGTGGCAGTCGACTATCCTAGCCAACTAGGCGAGGGTCCAGGGGCCGCCTAGGCCCCGGAAGCTCTGAAA
>JAVFBW010177993.1:0-10812 GCA_034783835.1 Mopalia ciliata
TGCTTTTATTTTGACATAACAAAGGCACAATATTATAAGACAGAATGTAGTATTTACAAACAAACCTAAAGAGGAACGTTAGAGCCCTGTATAAAAAACATAGTCAGTGGGCACAAAAAAATTTTAAAAAAATTAAAAGAAAATAAAAATAAATAAATAAGTAAAAGAGGATCAAACATGTAAGGATCGACTAGATATTGCATAAAATACAAGATCTATAAATTCACACACAATGAACATGTTTTTTTTTTTTCAATTGAACGAAAGGCGAAATAGAGTTTGATCAATTTCCTTCATTTTTTTAATACATAATTTCAAAAAAATGTCGTTAAATACCTCGGACATTTGAAGGACGTCGGCATCATAGATTTCGTTCATACGTATGTTAATGATAATCAGTATGAGCCCTACTAGGGGTATCAGTAGTGTGTATTAATGTGTGTTTAACACCCACAAAAAGATGCTCTCTATGTCTACTGTTCAGTTCAAATGCACCTCCCCAACGGTCATGCAATTGATTTGTTGGCCTTTCGCTAATTGTTTTTGGTAATAGGCGGCAAGTAGTCAGTTGAAGTGAGATAACCTTGTTAATCCCTTCCGCCTTTCGATATACATAATCTTCGAGGCATACATTTTACAATTTATATTTAAAAAACATTCGAAAATACTTATTTAAAAAAAAAACCCTATTGTATTATCAAGATTATGACAAGAAGATTTCAGAAAGGTAAAACAAGTATAAAGCCTTAGAACAAAAATGCTAGAATGTAGATTTGAGAGGAAAAAAGAAGAAAAATCTGAGCTAATTCAGTCGGGGTTTCCTTATTTAATAATATATATACTACTTACCATAAATAATTCTAACAAAACTAAATTTGTTAGTAGAGTATAGCTTGATCTAATTATTTTTTCTTTTATATCACGATATTTTATGCAAATGCATGAACACTGCAGTTATGATATCACATGATAACATAAGAGCATTAACGGGAGATGTATTAATTTTGAATAGTATATCGTTATTTTAAACTTTGTAAAATGAATCTGCTTAATCTTGAGTATATGCACGTAATATCGTATAGGTTGTAATCCCAGCCCTGTTTGTGAAACTCTAAACAAACTCGCACAACAATCGAGCTATACATGTCAACCACAAATGTTATAACCAAAGGCAACGTGTTTTAGTAAAAAAAAATGTTGTCAGACAACGGAAAGGTATTCATTGTTATATACATGTATTTGTCGTTAAGTATTTCGCTACTGTGGAAATGTTAGGTAACGTATATTGTTGTGTTCCGCTAATCCTTTGTTTAATACAATGAGTTAATCAGTGGTTTACAAAACTGATTATCGCGCGCTCAATTCATGGTAACATTACGATATTAAGGCCTAACACTTCATTACAGTACTTGTCTAATGTTATAAACGCAACCGTTTAGACTTAATTATATATCAGTGGATCTTATTACAGTATCTCTTAGACACTTTAACCCTATAAAAAAAATGTTTGTACAACATCTTTTAGACACCTTTTTATTCTATCCCTCGATGTTATTACAACATATCTTCGAGACTTTTTACTCTATCAGTCAATGTTATTACAACATCTCTTATTCAAATTTTTTACTCTATCAGTCGATGTTTTTGCAATCTCTCAGACACTATTTTAACTTATTAGTCAATGTTATAACAACATATCTTAGACACTCTTTTCTCTAAACAATGCCAGTGTAATGTTATAATAACAGCTATAGTGACTCTATTATCACATCAGTCGATGGTAATACAGCCTTTGTGAGACACTTTATTATTGGTCTAATGTTATTACAAAATTGGATAGATATAGCATGGCACTATTGGTGGATTTTGTTTCAGCGTCTGTTAAACACTTATTATTACACTATCGGTCTAATGTTATTACACTATCAGTCTAATATTTAAACATAAGGCCTATTTGTTAGACACGCTTTAACGCTATCCGTGTACAGCTTTTACAGCATTTGTTAGACATGTATTACAATATCTGCGTTATCTGCTTATTCTACTACAGTTGCGGTCGCTATTATTTTAGTACAGCTTTTGTAGAAATATCAGCCCTCTACCTGGGGGCAATGTCAACTTCATATAGATTGCTATAGGGATACTTTACTAAGGCGCAGTTCCATTCCCTCCAAAAGCGTTGTTTCACGATGGAATCGATCAGAATGACTCACGCGACTTTGTGACATCGCTACCGCGATAAACCGCGATAGCACCTGGCAGACCGCGGTTTTATGGGATGGACAGAATAATACTCGACTGTCCTATTTGCGGCTTTATCATACATTGATATCTTAACAATAACCGCAAAACACACAAATGTTGCTTATTCACTAAGCGGAATTATATCTCCAGATACATGGAAAATAAGCTTGTTTTTACCGATTTAGATAAATGTTGTCAGATGTTTTATTCAGATTAATTCCTATACAGAAACAGTGAAATAATAATCCTTTCATTTCTATTAGTTTATTTAGAAAACCACATCACTATAAATATAAAACATGCGTACACAGAGAATGCCGTTGTTATGCACCCAATAGGTATTGTATAAATATATTTGAATAAGTATTGGAAATAATATAGAATTTGCTTAACGTCAGTGATGTGGATTCAAAGGCACATCTGCTCTGGTATACATGTGTATAAACAAAACTTTAAACAAAACCAAAGAATTAACAGTTTCAAAAAATGAGGAATAAATAACGTGTTCCTTAAAAAGCCCCTGCTGTGTAATGGAAACTATTGCGCACATTTAGCTACTAAACACTTTTTGTTTCTGTAACTTAACATTTACGGGTATTAAAGAAAAATGTAGTCAATATCCCATATAACGTGATATCCCATGAACTATGTGTACATGTAATTTATTACTTTCTGTCTTCCTCGCCTTTCAATAGATACCACATCTCTTGTTCTGTGTACATATTTTTTATTACTTTCTGTCTTCCTCGTCTTTCACTAGATACCCCCTCTCATGGTCTGTGTGTACACGTAATTGACATTAAGTTAATGCTTTTGTTTTAATGCATTATGTATTGAAAGAAATAAATACCACGAGCTCCTGAGCTTCTCCAGGTACTGATTCACCTGTACGCTCATGAGCTTAAGCGCTCGTGAATGTAATATAAGACAATCCAAGGTATCACGGTATCAGTCCTACACTATTTACATTTAGGTTGATTAAAACCGATGAAACATCTCATGTTTAGATAAACTGATGTTGTTAGCATTGTGTAAGAGAGAAAAAGATATATTACAAAAATGTTAAATTTAATCTAATTCCGAATAATATTGTAAAAAAAAAAATCACCTCTACGGAAATATGAATAACATCTGATTGAAACCTAAATCCAGAACATTGTTTTAATACCTGCTCGTTGTTGGTTAATCGCTGAGTAACTGTTGATATCTTTTAAGTGCAAAGTCTGTTAACATGATTAAACATCGCACAGCTCACAGGTGCACACAAGCTGCTGATGACAACCAATGAATTATATGTCCAGTTAAAACTTAATTATTGGTTTCTGAATTAATTACTTCAGGGAAGGATTCATTGTTAAATTCGAAAACATCTTGTTAGAAGCAGCTTTTAACGGATAACCTCTAATTATTGGAATTTATTTACAATCTAGGATCAAGAAACATATCTCTTTATGTAAAACACGGTGAAAAACTCAACTGTAAACGGGAATTTGGAATGGTTAAATGGATATAATAATGGGTTAGCGATCTTCTGTGTTTGGAGGTGGGATTGGAAATCTGTCAACATTGATTTTCTGCTCGGATGATTTTTCCAAAAACTGTTAGGTCAAGGTCAAATATGACGCGCTGTCAGAATATTCTCACGAGACTTTCCATGATGGTGTCCGTTTTATATGTTATTGTTTATGCTAAACCTTTAATAGTAACCATGTGGAACTTGTTATTCCTAGCGAAAGGTGCACTTTTTCTCCGGGAGGGGGGTATTGGGGGGAGGGGGGTATGTAGGCCTTATTTGCTTTTATTAAAATCCTCTTCTGTTAATTGAAGTTAATTGAGTGAAGTTTCATTCGAAATAAAATATTTGGCACTGATATAATTCTGTAAAATGCAGATTCAGTTGTACCGTCCTGGGCTCTACGTCCATGTAAGTGGTGACAGCTTATTGAACAGTTCGAACATTTGATACCATAATATATGCATATTCCGCAAAACAAAGATGTCTTCTTTAACGACTTTCGGAAGTTAAGCCGTTTGCCTGTTACTGAATCGTATGAAGTTAGGCTGATTGGCTGTTTTTCGCAATTGCGACTTGCAGAGAATTGTCTGATAAACAAGAAATATTTTTATTGTCTTATGGAAAGTTAATATGAAGATTTACTAAAATTGTCTACATTATTTAATTGTCCGGATACACTTTTTTTCGAAATTACAATGCTGATTGTTGTCTACAATACATGTTTAGTAAATTAGCTTGCAGCACAATTCATTTTTCCTTGTCTCTGCTAGTATGTCGCCTGGTAATTTGAACCTGTGCAGATGGACAACTATTCCTAAACAAAAGTTGATTTTTATACTATCCGCCCTTAACTGGATTCCCCATACATACAAAACAGTTCCTTACAAGGAAGGGCTAGAGGTCCTTCTATCCTCGGTCTTGTCGGAGCGTGGGGTCAGGTAGCAGGGCGGGCAAGTGAGCTCGAAGGGCGGGCACCCGCTAACCAGCTAAATCACAGGTTATTAGCGTCATCAAAAAAGAGGCACTGTGGTATGAACAGGCTGCTGGTTAGGAAGGTTGAAGAGGAAATAATAGATATCATAAGTGGGCTTTATTCGGTGTATAATGATCTGGAATAATGATGATAATGAAAGAACAACACTTCACAGAGTAACCAGCCAGCCGCGAAAAAAAATGCGGCTTCGCGATGTGTAAACCCCGGCTTTAGTTATTGTATCGCGCTCATTCATAGAAACTTATTCAGACCAACACCACTCGAACTTGAATGCGTCCATGTTTATACTAGTGAGATTGGTTCTGGTACGGCCTGGCCGGTTTATTAACGTAGGAGGTTATTCCGTTTAGCTCAGTTACACACAAAAAAGGAACTCCCGTGTAATATCCCGGATATCATCAGAAACAATGAAATTCATTTAAAGATTGAAATTCTTCGTTCATTAAGGCTGTGACGTTTGTATATATGTATGTATGTAGTTACTTAAGTATGAAGTAGGCTACTGATAGCTATACAACTACATCAGGCTACTAAACATAACGGTGTTATCCATTGTCTCAAGTTGTTTAATTTCAGCAAATAAGTTATTCGATGTTAGTTTAACATACAAAGTTTTAGAGATGGTCCTTCGGGCAGGTTTTCAGTGATTTGTTCAATTGTGCTAATGCGACAGCAATGTAATAGGCAAGCGATAGAGCGAGTTGAGAGTACGCGAATGAATTGAGTGTAAGTGCGATGGGGTGTGTGAGTGGGTGTTTGGGTGTTTGTTTGTTTTTTCGTTCGATTGATTGGTGTTTAACGTCGTACTTAAGGGTATTTCATTTATATAACGACGGATTGCCTACTTCACACAGTACACAGCCTCACAGAACATGTGATTCGCTCATATGCCTGATGGTCGACAAACGGAATCGATCCCGTGCGCGGTACATCGAATCAGACAGTCAGTCAGTCAGTCAGTCTGTGGGTGAGGGAGTTAAGCGAACGAGGGAGTCGGTGAAAGTGTGCGTGATTCAGTGAGTGATGAAGTGACCAATCAGCTTAGCGTATTACACTAATTACAATTAGACCGCTATATTACCACAAAAAATCCACTGTTCAGTCTCGCAGACAACTTTTACAAATCTATATCCATAAACATCCCTCAATATTTCACATTCATCCCCTACAAATGAATTGTGTATGTCTTGTATTGTCTATAAGCATCGAAGTAACATGAGACATGTGCATATAAATAGTACGGTAAATATTTGATTGACATGTGGATATATTTGATGCACAAACAATCGGTCAGTAACCGCGTAAATCCACCTGTATACGACAGTAAGTGGGTGGGAACGATCAGCTGGTCGCGTGGCTCAAACCGATAAATAAACGTCTTGTTATCGCCTAGCCAATGTGTGTATATGCGAGTTGTTACCCATTTGACTGTTTATCACATCCTATGTTATCTAAGTATCGCTTTAACTATACATTTAAACAATTGGTGCCATGACACGTTTTAGTAGAATATAAATTCATAGAACTCTCAAGGTTATTTTGTGAATAACAATAAGGTAAACCTTGTTTCATTGGAATACTGTCTTAGGTTATATCTGATAGGTGACACGTTTAGTTAGCAATTAGTGACATGTTTAGTTAGCATGCTGGTTAATAAATTTCAAATGATTAAAAAAATTCATTTAGTTTTTGCAGTCTATTTTTTTTTAAATTAAGTTATAACTGTTTTGCGGGAGAGGCTCCTTATATAGCTATTTAAAAGTGTATCAAAAAATATTAATGTTATTGCATTAGTGAATCATTTATTTCTGAAATTAAACAATCGCTAAATCTACCAAGACACATCGACGCTGATCTGTGACATTAGCCACTCGTTTTAAATACTGAGTTGAAAATTATCCACGCGATCACGCTTTTTAGCATAGAACAAACACTTGCGTTTCAGGATGAACGTGTACACATTTAACCGATGCTATATGACCACAATTTAGTTTCCACAGTTGAATTTAACCACGAAATGGTATTAAGGTATATTCAATTTTTCTGTTAACTGGACGTAGGTTTTTACTTTTATCATGTTGTTAAATACGTGTTATTTTAAAATTAAACACTATGAAATGTTGTGATCTTTCGTTTGTTTCGATTGCCGGTAAATTCCTTATAAACATATGCCAATAACAGAGAGTATGTCCCGTCTTTGCTACGTATGGTATGACTATAAACGGTCATAGTTTAGTCAAGTGAGTCGTTTGACATAGTTGACAGCAGAAGTATGAAAATTATGCCACTTGCCAAAACAATCGAATCATTTGGACATCAAATGTTTGAAATACTCGATGTGTATAAGTTGACGGTCTTAACGCATGTGGCGACCAATTGAGCTGACGATGAGAACATATATTAATGATGTATTATATATGACATGTGTATAATTTGATAGATTTAGCTCTATGCCTAAATATCTATTTCCGGGAAGTCAAAATACGGAGTGAATGAGGACAATTAATCAACCATGTGGCCTGTTAATTTATGCGACAAGTTTTTTTTTTTTTTGTGTCGTGTGTTACCCTACTCTGTATCGAACAATTTACTCTAAATTAATTTTGGTTTGGGCAAATTCCTTTGTTAAGTTCTTTGTGTGTTGTAGTAAAGGCTTATCATCGGATGTTATATAAACACATTTTTCCATCGCCCGATGCCTTAAGGTCAGCCACTGACATGATTCGAACTGTTAAGATAACGGGAGATAACCCCAGTATAGGACCAACACCAGGTGGCTTCCGTGGTTTTGTTTCTCATGAAAATGCCACTGTGTTTGCAAAAGCAAGCGAAACAACTGTTTAGGCCGAAGTGAAATAAGAAAGCTGGTATGGTGGGCGAATCTGCCAAGCAATCTAGGTATATCTAAGCGTAATAAAAATGTACCATATATTCTATTGGGCCTATCTATTTCCGTCCTAGAAATATATATGTCGCTGCAGTATACTATAACCTACTGAAAATAAGTTCCTCGTGCACAGAGCTTTCTGGCCTTTCTCAGATGTGTTGGTCCTATGTTAATCAGCGATTAAACAAAGCATACAAATATACTATTTGATTTGATTTAATATTCATGTCAGTCCGACATATTAATTAAATGGTGTATATTTAACGTGGGATTTAACTGATATAACTTATATAGCTGAATCAAGGACAATACATACAGGTATTTAAGCTTATAATCGTTAAATAGAGAGGCAGATAATTGTATTTCCCTTCCCTGCAAATTGTCCCATAGACCTTGCCATACATATAATTATATTCCGAGGTGTGTGCTTTAACTATGTTTGGGAATGGTCAGTGTGCAGCTAATTGAGCACTGTTCGCTGCTGTTCACGGATTTCTATATCAAAAGTCATATCAGATATTTTACCAGACGCTGAACGAGTGGTTCCTGTTTGTGATGCTTAAAATACAACATATGTGAGATTGCTACAATGAAGGAATGGTTCGCGAAATAAGCCAGTTTGTGTTGCGTATGCATAAATTCGAAGCGAAATATCATTTGCTTAAATCTATGCGAGCTGTGTCACTTTTTTGTATCTGCTTAAGGAGCTAATTGTTCTACCCAGATTCTTATGAACTTATAATATTGATTTTGTGCTGAAATAATGACTGTGTGCTGAAATATTTAATTTTATATTGTTTGTGAAAGACTCAAAATAAAAAAAAATTTCATCTGATATGTATGCATCCGTTCAAGACAAAATAATTCGATTATTTATTACTGTTAACTGATTTTTGTTTCTCACTTAAATTAATATTTTACATCATAGTGTTTATATGTTTTTATGTGTGTTTTTCTAATTCTACAGATTCTTTTGTGAAACCTTTGATTGGTGGGTTTCACTGTAGCTTTTGTTACCAAACATTTTACTGGACATATGTGATTTGAATTATTTGATGCTAACAATTTCTTTTTTCATTTCAAAGAGAGCGGTACATATCGGCTTAGTATAGTCGACATGGGGCGGAGGGGAGGGGTAATTATTTTACAGCTCCATCACAGAACAGAAAAAAAACAGCCATAAGTGTCAGAATATCTCCATGTCATATTGTAATTACTATACAGGTTTGTACTCTTTAATTTGTGTTAAACATGAGAGAAACATCAATAAATCTGGACATGTAGAAGAAAAGTAACCAGTGTAGCGTAGGTGCACAATATATACCGCTGGTGATATGGTTCCTGCCCCGATTGCATGGTCGCCGGTTCGAATCCCTTACAGGTCTCGGTTTTGGACCAGTTCAAACTAATATATGTTTTCACAAAATAACAAATAAAATACATTTACGAGCATTTGATACGCGATAGATTATAAGCTCTTAATGAAACCTGATAAAATATACACAATTATATCAAATTCACCTTTGCTACTCTGTAAAAAAACACGAATTACCTAACATAATATATCTTGGCAAAACGCGCACTACTACCAAATATAATATTGCCAGTAAAAAGCAATGTAAATTAATTAGTATCGAAAGCATTAGATTAAATATTTTTTTGTATAGTATATTTGAGTTCTATAAAATTACTTTCCTTTAATGCGGAATTAGTGTTTCACCGAAAAATGATCAAAACGAGGTAAGCTCTTATTTCGGCACGTTTTTTGCCATTTTCAGGACCAAATTATTAACAGGGATTTTCTTTCACTTTTTTTATTAAACCTAAAGCCCGGTTGTACAATAGGTAGGACCACAGCAGACTACCATTGTATCGGGTACATGCGCTATTATCATAGCCAATCATTTAAGGATCCCTTTCCAGCACTGTGTTTCTTACCCTTTCTGGTTTTGTTGCTCATTAGCTATCTGGATTGGTTAAATATATTGTTATTAGTAAACTCAATTGATATTCTGTATTGTATGTAGTGTTCACGACTGTTTTGCACGATTATTTCTCCAATTCCAATAAATATAGGCCTATCCCATCCCTATGTCTATCCGTCGCAATGCTTTATACTATATGCAAAGTTAAAAAACTGTCAGAAGAAACGATGGCGAACTGATGTTTGTTGATTTTTTTCTCCAAACTCCCCCAAAAATGACTCCATCCGTATGTTCATGCTTTGTATTTAAAATTAAAAAAAACGGCAGCAATTTAATCCTGATAATGGCAAAATAACGTGCCAACATACAGATGTAAATGTAAGTTTAGGCATTTTTTTCGGGTTACTCTAATTTCACAATGCACTTTTGCGCAATACAACTTGCCTCATCTGTATGATCGTTAATAGTTTTAATCTGATGATGTAATCCCGATGATCTCAGCGCCTATACTAATCGCCACTATTACCAATACGATTTTTTCTTTCAATATTCTTTTTTTTACATTTAAAACATAAAAAAGACCCTTTGTTTAATTAATTGTAAGAATTTAGAAACAATGATTGTATTGAATGTGAAGAATACTGGATACTTGTTTTTATTTCTCAACCATATGATCTCTTTTCTCTTTGATACACATCAGGTATTAAATGATAGTTCGCTTTATTTCTTCTTTTGGGGCTTGTTATCATTTTTATTCTGGGAAACTGATAATTATTGATTTTTGAAAAACAATTTTGCACAATCCAGTATTAAATATATTTTTATAGTAGCCTTTCGCAAGGGAACTCCGTAACATCACAATACGTATTGTGTTTTACAGAAATACCATTTATATTGACTCGTAATTACTTTTTTTTTTAAATTATAATACTTGATACGGGAATAATACATTGTCCCGATGGCTCTTAGTGATTAATTGATTGATTGATTGATGGGTATTTCACTTATATACCGGCCGTGTATTCTAACAATGATTGACACCAGCACAAGTAAGATGTGAAGTGTTTTGAATTTATTAGGAAGCTAATCTTCTATCAGTGCTAAGTAAAGACAGCACTGCTACTCTTCAACCGACCCGCCCCCAGTCAGAGGGCGTCTCTAAGTGAAATGTTTAACATGCATGGCCTCAAACGATATACACCACGCCAAGCGTTTCTGGACAAAATGCTACCGAGAGACACATCAG
>JAVFBW010178004.1:0-10811 GCA_034783835.1 Mopalia ciliata
CAACCATGCATGGATCATGGAATACGGCAGAGAAAATAGCATGATGCCAACATAATATGGGAGTAATGGGACTAGTGCACACTGTAGACCTGAATAAACAAGTTTACTTCAAACAAAGTAAACATACTGGTTTTATATTAAATTTCCACAAAACCATTTGATCTCAACTAAACTCAAAAGCTGTCCTTGACGTTATACCCAAACCTTCTCACCAAATCTAAATTTCACACAGTTTTACCTGGTTTTGTTCACACTTGTTGTTCTCCAGTTGATTGCTTGAGGTTTTATGGCTTAGTTTTATAGTTTACTCTTGTAAGTAATCAGAGAACATGAGTTGGGTGGAATTTGCAACGCAAGCTGTCACAAAGAATCAGGTTACCATACTCTTACACAACACAGAGGAAAGCATTCAACCAACCAGCTAATTGTATGATTTTAACCCACATTGATTTCAACATTTGGCAAACAATAAATATGTTAACGTTCTTAAAAGATGAAAACTTTAGTCTCTAACAGTTTAAATTACAACATTGCTCAAAATGCTTTTCAAAAGTCCAGTTAATAGGCTTTGAAAGCTTCTTCAAAATTGAATTATATTAGGTTAAATTATGGAAATAACAACCACATTTTCAAGATATGGATATTTATTAATGGTGTAGTTTCATTGAACAAATTCACAAGCTCAGTCAGTGAGGTTTCGCTGTACGCAGTAATATATGATAAACAGATTATACGTGAAATGCGAATTATATGTTGTTTAATCAGCTCTCGTTGTCTTAGGTCGGACTGCGTATCAAGCTCTTCAAGCTGGCTTGATACATCATCATGTATCACACACTGTACATAAAATGTCTTTATAAAAAGATTAGGACCAAATACAAAACAATGGCCAAAACTTTGGAGCATGTATCAGACTTCCATGAAATAGTCCAATAAGCATCTCCCTCAGATCAGCCAGAGTTGTGAACAAAGCAAAACACTGATGATCTTAGATTAGTGGATTGAGTGAGAAATATGTGAAATGTTCAGCACCAGAGATCTTAAGTTGTTTTGAAACACTGCAACCAAAAACTACAACTTGTTCATTTTGATAACATTAGTGGTAAGAAAGTCACACCAGTCAAACAGAGAAACTCAATCAGTTATTTAAATCAAACAACCCTACCCCTAACTTGAAATGCTTGCTTACCGTATCAGCAACTCCACCCGGTAATATCGTCTTGACAACGACCCCAGTGCTCCGTCCACCGATAATCCCGAAACCCAAACCACTGCCATCATTAATAACGTCTATAACTTCAATTTGTGTCCAGTCTGTGTTCAACTAGAAATGTAAAAACGGAGATTAAAATAAACAGTAAACTACATTCTGTATCTCATTTAAAAAACAAATTCCATTAATTGATATTAAAGTTAACTTTTAAGAGTAATAAGAGCATAATATATGTTGTCACAATTTTTCCTGCAATAAAATTTGTATTAAATCATTATCATTAAACAACTTATTGAATGTGTTCATAACATAATAATTATCTTGCACAGCAAGAACATGAAACAAACATAAAAACACATATCTTAAAACTAAATGGCATATTGATGAAATCAAACAACAATTTTGATTGGCCAATATTAAGTTGCTGTATAGTAATATTATATTATATTATAGTAAGTGAATCTTCTATTAATTTCACAGTATATAAACACCATCAAACATTTGCAATAAAAATTCAAACATACAGTTTATACAAACAATACATGTATATAAATCGCAAAGAAGTATTAAATCATTTCATATAATTTTTTTATCAGAGATATATGTCAAAGTCCAAGAGCTTAAATGTTTGTAAAGGACTATGTTCAATTGGTAAACTTTTCATTGATACATTTTGTTCACCGATTATTATTTTCTAAATGTTCTGCTGGTATTGCTTTCAAAATTTAATTCATTGTATCTGTTTTTTCATCGGGAATGAAGAGCAAATATGTCTACACAAATAACAACCACCACTTCTCCTTTACATCCTGTAAGACCTAAATATATATGTAACAAGTCTTCCGATTGGTTTGGCAATGTCACATGTCACAAAATCCAACAACAACATCATTGTTTTAGGCTTGTTGATTTCCCATCATGTACTGAATGATTAGCAACATGGTATCAATCCCATTGGATCCAAAAAACATTAATAAATTATAAAACACATATAAGTATTTTCCAGAAATCAAAAAGACGTAATAAAAAAATTTGTGTCATTAAGACTGGAAAGTTTTCTTCTGAAATCTACACAGTAGAACCACAACAACATGAATCTACAAGTTTTCAGGAAAGCTATCAGCAGCAAGCCGCATATATGTAAAATGTAAAGATTTGATGAGGAAATCCGTAGAATGTTGACAGCTTGTAATCTTGGTGAGATTTCTTGACCTGCCATCTTAGAGGAAAAGATAAAGCCAGTGAAATTGTTTCTGAAATTAAACTTGCTGAAACTCTCAAGAGCTTTGCTGCCCAGATTCCAGAGAAGCTTAACAGCTATCAGAGAAACCTGGGCAAACTCAAACACATCCTACCGGTTCAGCTTTGCATATCGGTGTTGATTTCACTTGTCGATTACAGACATGAGTTCCTAAAGAAGGGTCTGACGATGCCAATGATGCCAGCTCAGGCGTCCCAAAGGGTGTTTGGCGGGCGCGAAAAAAATACATGGCAGCAACAAGAGCACCACAAAAGGCATCATAGTAAGACCGACTCAGGCTATCCATTTCTAAAATCGTTACAGTGGATTCAAAATTCCTATATAGTTCACATGCCATTAATGCCTTGGGGGATTGCATACACCATAGAAGAGTACTTGTCTATACAGCTTGTCTTATTTCACAACAATGATCAAACAAGTGGACATTCAACAGATTATCTCAATCTCAATGAATGAATATATACTGTAACAATTACAGACAATGTTCTGCCGTCAGCGAACTGATATTTAGCCAAGGGCATTCTGGGAAATTCCTCTGCATAAATGCACAAGTTTGCCCCAATTCTTCGTCACTAATGATCTTCAATAAAGCGAGACACTGCTGTGTTAAACAAAAATCAATGGCGTCTTGTTCAGTTCAGCTGCTGAATATGACTACAGCTTCGACACAAACATACGGACCACTTCACCAAGCCTAGCAAGGATACAGTTTAAAACCAGCTGTGTGGAATATCACCATGAAATCGGTCAATACATATTACCCACATCACAGAAACAGTTTCACAGCCGACGGCACATCATCGAGGAGATTCCATCGTGGAAAACATTCATCTGCGATACAGTCGGCTTCTCACTGCCTGGCAATCACATTAATATTATGCCACCTTAAAGGCTGCGTAAGACTGGAGAGGCTAATACATACAACAATATCATCCATCTTTAAACACTTGGCTAGTTACACAACATAGAGCCATCTACAGGGCACAGATGCATAAATCTTCAATCATCCATCTTCACCAGAAATCACAGTCCAATTACAATCTATACCACGTCATGCCATGTACAGATAAAAAAAAGGCCATGGTTTTCTTGTGGATTCAGTTCCTCAAACTGATCTCTGTGTAAATGTAAAAATCCGCACTGAGAGCCTGGAACGGAATCTATCAGTAGTGAAATCTACCCGACCACGAGGCCTTGTTTAGAATCCATAATTGAACCCCGGTTGAAGTCGTGATCGGACAATCCATTGGAGCACACTGCAGAACTGCTGACGATTTGGGACTTGCTTAAAGCAGAGCCAACAAGTGTTTATCAACGGCAGTAAGAGATCATGCCTCATAATCACTTGTCCTAGTTAGAGGGTTAACCCTGTTGATCTCTGATCCTTGAGACCGTGTCACAGTGACTCATCTTAAATCTCTATGTCCAAATGCAATCCCTAACATCAGACGCTTCAGCAAAAGGACCGTGAGCAGATTTTGAGCACTGGCAATTTGCTAAGAAATCAAATTCTCCTAGCATCAGCTTGACGTGACGTCCCACAAAATTAGATAATGCCACTGTCTGAACCAGTAAATCTACTCAGCATTTGATAATGGGATATGTGCCACATGTTTGACCCAGTCACAAAATAAACTATTCAGGACTTAAAGAAAGAAAGGCTGGAAAATTGAAAGGATTAGACCGTTGTTCCAATGAAGCTACACTATTGCTTTCAGAACGTTTTTCACGGACATGCCTGATGGCTGACCAAAGATAAGAAATACTTTTACCAAAGGAAACCTTTCTCTAAAATTCTTAAATGAAAAGAGTATCACGTTTTCAAACAAGATCAAATCTTTTTTTCTTTTCTAGCTTTCTTAGAAAAAGGTATAAATTCAAAGGCCTTTCAAAACTATTCTTTTGCACTTACACTATTCTACCCCAAAGAATACAAATACAAAAGTTGAAGCAATTCATAATTTTCTTGTCTTCTTTATGTCATAGCCAGGACAAACACTATATGTATTGGCTTAGTTATCAGTGAAATTCCAGGACTGATGGATGGTTCATACAGTGTTTCACTAATATGATGGTTGTGCTTTTCTAACAGTTACCACCAACATAGCTCCTCCACAAAATTATGTGACAAATGCTATCTGGAAAATAACAGTCCTCAGCTGACAGCATTAATAATGTCAAAAACATATAAATCTTAGAATGGTTTGTTTGTTAGATTGGGGTTTAATGTTGTACTCAAGGGTATTTCACTAATATAATAACGGATTGTGCACTTCACACTGTTCCTTGTCAAATTATGGTGGAAAACCAAGAGGAAACTTTGTAACACTGTAACATCCGCACCCCCACCCCTTTGATGTCTTGAACCACACTGTGTGACTCACTCATCATATACGGTCAAATGATGGATTCGATCTGATGAACAGTACATCGAAGCAGAATAAGTATAAAGGGCACACGCTAACTGCTAAGCCATGGCCATATATAAATCTTAGACCAATGATTTATTCTGTGTTGTTGCCCCTAAATATCTTACATAAATTCAGAGGAAAACAGTGCTTCAAGAACTGTTTTATAACAGACACATTGTCTTTTATCAGTTTCACTTTTAAACTGTACGGGCTGGTTTGATAATAGCTATGCTCTCCCCAGGCAAAAATAATTTTTAACGAAGTCTGTTATGTTTAAAGTTGATACATTTCATAATTTAATATTAGGGTAATTTCAAAATGAAGAAAGCGAAGCCTTCACTTCAGAAATAATGATGATTGTATTCATCATGAAGAAAATGTATCACGTCTTTAAATACACTCTTAATGATGATTATAGATCATTCTATATATTTATGAAAGGTAATGATGATTGAAAACTAAGAGCCTGCCTAATTTCTCTATAATAATTGCTCCAGCCATACATAAGAATGGGGATTATTGACGATGTGCTATTGTTGCGTTTATTATAGCTAGAGCAGACAGCAGGCTGCATCATTCAATACGTTTCTAAGATTAATTACCCGATAGCGTGCGGGTACAGCCGTGATCAGCATTCTAATACAGCAGCATCCCAACAGTTAGATATTCCTTACATAATAAAGATCTGAATTGAACGCTATCACAGGCAATTCATAATCAGCCTCAAATAATTTGTTCCAGCTACAGCATGCAATATTCCACAAAAATGACAATATATCATGGAATAATTTCACATGTCCACAGTAAATTACAGTTTGACACAGTTTCACCGAGATCACTGATCTTTTTATAGATACTAGTTCTAACACAGATTGATTGATTGATTGGGGTTTAACGTTGTACTCAAGGTTATTTCACTTATATGACGATGCCTTGTCCACTTCACACTGCACCTAGCCTTATTACGATGGAAAACCACCCCTGCAATTGCCGGAGCCACAACATGTGACTCACTCATATAACTGATGGTCGAAAGGCGGACTCAAAAACCGTGAACGGTAAATCTAAGCATGTTCAGTTAAGTAAGCGTGCACACTACCAATGAGCCACAGGGACGGGGGCTAAACCTAAGCACAAATCGTGAGCCATCATTCACAACCAAAATGATATATGATATATTTTAACAATTGCAAAGAAATCAGGAATACTTTTACTGCATAAAACCTGTAGGACAATCAAACAAACCACAAACCGTGAGACACCATTAACAACCAAAATGATAAGGGGAATACTTCATCATTCTCCATGGTATTTTCTTGACCCGTTATAAATATATTTTAACAATTACACAGAAGTCCAGGAAACTTTTACTGAATAAAACCAGAACAAGAATCAAACAAACCACAAACCGTGAGGCACCATTAACAACCAAAATGATAAGGGTAATACATCATCATTCTCCATGGTATTTTCTTGACACGTAATAAATATATTTTTACAATAACAAAAAGTCTGAGAAACTTTTACTGAATAAAACCAGAACGAGAATCAAACAAACCACAAACATGTTCTTCAATTGTTAAACATATCATGAAATACATATACATACATATATATGCATAAAGCTATACAAGCTTTTTCATACATATATGGAAAGTCAATAATTAAAGTTTACACCCTACTGAAGGTTGTTGCTCTCATATTTTGATAAACTAGCCTAATATGTGAAGGAAACCACCCTGGACATCACTGGCAACAAACAAAGACAAGACAGGACAATCAAGATGAAATACAAAGACACCAAAGAGAAGGGCTGTTAGTAGCCCTTTAGTTCTAAGAGCACACGAATTAAAATAAGGCTTCCATCAATTCAAATACATTTATTAAATAGTACGCAGTTACATTCATGTATGTTCTATTTTACATGTAGTCAAACTAGTGAATACTGGCGTAAAGACCAATTCGATTTTAATAAAATACACAACAATGATAAATTGCATTGGTAAAATCCAATTATGACATGTTTACCTAGGTTCCAGAGGCAGAACCAGTGCTAGTCTCTTGGTGATTGTAAGCTGGATTAACCACTGTTTAGTTAGTAACAGTACCCTAATAATTTAATCATGAAACTGGAAATATAGTTAATTTCTTGATTTCAAATAGATTATAATTATAAATATATATGTCCTGGTTTTGAATCCTGGTGGAGGCAAGTTAATTTTTTTCTAGTTATCTATTCAAATATATATACATCTAATTGGAGGGGGCGGGGCCTTGTAGTACATTTTTCAATAAATTGTGATTTACATAGTAAAATTAACAAATAAAGGACATGATAAATAAATGTGTTCTTTCCAAAAAAGTAAATGATTATACAGATCTTAATAGGTGTTGTTCTGTTTATAGTGTTAAATCAAGCATTAAGATGTAAACCAAACATGTCTTGTGAAGGTGACAATATCTCTTGTCAGATCATAAAAGTCCATTGTGTATACACCAATTAGACATTTAATTATGTTCCTTCATTAAACCCATTTCGATTGATTGAGTGATGTTATACATAGTGCTTAAGGCTATTATCGCCTATATGACAGTGGTGTATTCCAACAATAATTGTCACTAGCACAACTAAAATGTGAAACATTTCAATAATGTTGGAAAGTTAATTTTCATGCAGGGTTAAGTTAAGACAGCATTGCCACCGTGTGTATTGAATATTTGAAAAATTATAGGTCTGCTGAAATACACCTATTATCCAAACGAATATTTTCCTCGAGTGTAAAAGAGTACAAAATGAAGGACATGTAAGTACATGTATATTTGATTTAAGGTTTGATTTTTGTTTTACGTTACATTCATCATAATTCAGGTATGCTGTGGTGTAAACATAAATTAAATAAGAGTTGTACCAAAAGGGCAGTACTGACTCAATCACACCCCTGACCGATGCGCACTAGTAATCAGTTTCAGTACTAATTCACAGTTTTTCATCTCTATTCAAGAAATCAAAATACAGCAGAGTTAACGAGCAAATATCCTTGAAATTCAGATATCAGGATGTAAAGATATCAAAGAGTTCTAATTTAATCTACATGTACCTTGTTTTTTTAGCATGTTTGTAATTAACACTCTACCTAATAAAGTACATGTACAAAAGACTTTGCTTACCACCATATCCGCAGCGTTTTCCGCTGGAGCCGGTTGAGCTTGCTCGGTGGTCTCGCTGCCGGACTGGTCAGAGGTGGGTATAGACCCGCGAGCCACCACTACTTCGACTGTCCCTCGGGCACTTTGAAGGATCCGGATTGCCTGTGTATGAGAGATGTCCAGTGGCTGCCCGTCTATAGCTAGGATCTGATCCCCTTCACGTAACCTCCCATCTCTGAAACAGACAATAAAATCAGTATTTTCGTTATTTTGGGATAACACTTTCTTACTTTGAACAGATTTTAGTTCAGAAAATTTTGCAGGATGAAAACAATATGTCTCATTAATGTCTATATTTTACTTGTGTATACTAGAAACCTTAAAACATTTATTAAGTTCTCAATTTTTCATGCGATTTTCTTTCTTTAAGACTGTCTGCCTCTATCTTATCTCTTCATGAAGTCTACAATACAACAATGAAACTGATTCAACTTATATGTCAACATTTATGGTTTCTTATGAGCCAATCACAACAGGAGATGCCTCACTAGGCAGTCATTAAAACTAGTTATTAACCCTTCAAGAGAAGCCCTAGGAGATTTATGACCCAATAATAGTGACAAGCCAATGAAAAGTTTTGTTAGGCAGGGCAATAAACTTCCCAACAGTCAATAATCATGTTTAGCAGAATTAACATCACTCAGCAATGCTTAAACAGCTTAAAATTCCTGAGGAATTTGTTTCCTAGCAATGAAAAAACTAAGTTTGATATGATTTCAGATTAAATGAGATATAGGGAATTCACTAAATACAACAATTTTGTACATGTACATATAATACCAAAATTGTATTGGAGTCACATATATAGGAGTCATTATTTGGTCAAAACCATCCGGCAATATCAGAAAACTTTACCCAAGCGTTTACCGTTACATGTAACTGTAAACATAAATTCAAGTGTTAGGAATCCAAAGCACAACCCACAACAATTTTGTGGAGCCACTCCCAACTTATATAACAAAAGAAACTCTCATATCTATTTACTTGAAAATTAAAATGTTTTACACTTAAGAATGTAGAAAACCAATAGATATGAAAAACATGACATTAATAAGACATGATAACGGTACTAGATTTAATGATTTCTGTGTATTTTAGAAAGTGAATATTAACAGTATTTGCATTATTTTGGGCTTACATTTTCCATGTTTGAACAGATTCTAGTTCAGAAATATTTTGCCAAGTGAATCTGTTCAAACTAAAAAAGAAATATTCCAAAATAAAGAAAATACTGTTAAGAAAAAGATAAGTTTGTGACATATCAAATAAGGTCAAATTATTATAAAGTTAACAAAGATGGGTACACATTGCCATAGGATAGTCAGACAAATTTCTACAGTAATATAATTATCTTACCATATAAGGCAAGGAACAGACAGCCGAAGCCCTGAAATTACTGAAGGAGATGGACAGACAATTGAAGCCACAAAGTAGCTCAATGGATGGACAATAGACCTGTGTCTTGAACGCGATGGTCTGGGCTTAATTATCAAGCCTAAGTTACAGACGCTAGGGCAACAAGTCTCTTAAATTAAATTATCCAGCAAAACACAAGCCCATGATGGAAGGGAATGGACACAAATGCAATTAAGGGTGGTCTCTCTCCAATGTTGTAGTTAAGCAATTTGCATGCCGTGGTCAAGAAACGAGCAATTAGTCCAGCAGTAATGTCAAGAGAGTTCCGTCTTATCATACAGTTATCGCTCTATGGGTCAATCCCAGATCAACTCAAATGCCACTTAGTACTCCAAAAGACTTTAAACCCAGCCCTAATTGGTTCTAAAAGGGTTAAAACAACGTGCATGGAGAAATACCTAATAATGTACGCCCCTGTTTTTTCTACTTCTTCAATGAAGATGTAGAGTAATTAACTAAGGGTCTAAAACTGGATGGAATCAATTAATGTGTGGAAGCTTAGGTAAATGTTTGGGGTTTTTTTTAATGAAAGAAAATGTAAACTCTGAAGTCATTCCTCTTGATTCTGTAAACCAAGTTTGTCACATGGTTAATAATAAACATTTTTTCATAGTGTTTCATTTGCCATATATAGTCCAAACACAAATTATAATACACTAACATCATTTCTTATCCAAACAACCAAAATGGATGAAAGCAAGAGAAAGAAAGGCGAAAAAATGTTATGTTTAGTTTCCAATTTTGAAATTGAATGACAATTAATTTACAATTCTTTTAAATCTTAAGGCCTACATTATAATAAAGTTTAATTTCTTTATACATATTCCTTTTAATTCAATACGTGTAAGAAAAATAGTTTATATCACCTATATACTTTTTGTCATTAATGACTGATGTATACTATTTATGATCCAAATAATATATTTGAAAGATAATCCTAAAAATATATTTAAAGTGAATGCTTATTGTATAATATCTGTATAATGTATGTAAGTGCATACAATTTATTAAGGATGACAGAGATATCTCAAATTTGACGGTAATTTCGTAGTAAAACAACATAAGTACCCACATTTGTATTATTACGGTTAATAGATCTCCGCACATTTAAGCAAACCACAGTACTATATTTTGCAGTACTTGCATATAAATTTGCCCCCCACAATGTCAATTTTCTCAATTTAGCTGTATTGAAAAGAATTTATGAGCCCACATTTATGAAAGAAGCTGAGTAGCTAGCAGGTCCACTGCTAGAAACTTTTTTTGAAAATGTATGCTCATAATCCCAGTCATATAACCTTTT
>JAVFBW010178015.1:0-20295 GCA_034783835.1 Mopalia ciliata
CCCCCCTCCTCCTCCTGCAAGATTTTATCATCGGTTACTTTCGTGCTCCATTTGGTTCATGTCTTAGAGGTTCTTTATATGAGACAGAACCTGGCAAGTGTAGCTATTTATATTTGGAATTTAATTGAAGAGAGAAAAATACCCTTGCCTCCAACTATGACATCCAGCTTCCGGCTTCCAAGAAAGATAAGCCGGCCAAACTTCCGAGATTTTCTCCTTCAAGTTCCGACTTCCAGCTTCTAAGATAACTGAATTAGGTATAACACACTTGGTTAATGAATAGATCTGTGTTTAGCTTCAGTAGGACACCCACGAAATATGCGTTGATAAATAAAAGCATGTATAATATAAAACACTTATCGTTTCCATTTGAGTAGCGATTCTATGGACTATAGTAACATAAATAGCATGTTCAGCCGTGTTGTCTTTTTGAATGTTGATAAACGTTAATGAAAGCAAAAAAAAAAATTGTCGGAACACAGAAATATAAATTACGTGCTCAACTTTCTTGGAAGCTGGAAGTCGAAACTCGGGAGCAAAACTCTGGAAAGTTTAACTGGCTCAGCTTTCTTGAAAGTTGGAAGTCGGGAGGCCCGATCCGTCTTTCGTAGTTATAACTTATTATGCCAGTATGATTATATGCGTCTTAAGCCCCGATGACGTCACGAAAAGGCCGAGATAGCTTCCTATCAACACCAACTATGCTCCCTTGAAACAAATCGTACATGTAACATAGTCTTGCCGTTTGTTTACTTTACAAAAACATAAAAAAAACATATTCTTATTAGGGCCTACTTATTCTTTAGCTGCCTATTGCTTTAAGTGGTTTTGATAACAGCTGTGCGTGCGTGATGAGCGTGTCAGCAAAGCATTGTACTAAAATTCAAATAATTGTGTCATTGTTGTGGCGTAAATCATGTTACAAAAGAAAAAACGGGATTAATTCGCATCTTAGCCAACCATGACGAACATAACATACACTCCTTGATTAGAAATAGGCCATAAACATACTTCTTGACGTCATTCGATCCTACCAATCAGGCCTATACGACCAAAACATTTCCAGAACACAACACCAAAAATGTCATGTAGGCTGTATACATGCTTATTCTGATTATTCTACGAAAAGTGCCAGTCATCACGACGCTGCGTCATCAAACACGATTGACACTTTGGTCTAAAGTCTCTTAAAGGCGCATTCTCACGTTGCGATTTGTAGTAACGATTTCAAGGGATTTCCGTTTTTCCCGAAGTTTTGATTGGTCGACTATTTCAAACTTCTTTATCGTCCAATCAAAATGCTCCAAATAAGGGGAATCCCCTTAAGTCGTACCTACAAATCGTACCATGAGAATGCGCCTCAAGCCAAAACGTAATTATTAATCCAGGATCAGAGATAATCTAATGCTCGTCATGACTTCATTCAAGGTCTATCGTACTCTCGCGAAAGTTTCTATAGAGGACCAGACTAACACAACTCTTGTACCCTATATGCCAGGCCATCGCGCATTAATTTCCGCCAATATTTTGAGCGACATGTGCCACTGACCAGCAATAAAAAGAATTACAAAACGAAAAGGTCCGGGTGTATCTTAGAGTCTATGTCTCAACGTAGGAAGTAGAATCAGTTTTATTTTAGAATGCATTCAGGTCAGGATTAAACTTAACAAGGCTAGATCGAGCAATTGGAAGGAATCAACTTTTTAATTTACCCATTAAACTAAGAAGTTGATGTTCATACCAAGTCTTTCATTTTATATTGAATAAATGGAGAGAGAAAAATTAGCTTGTCTCCACCGGGATTTGAACCCAGGACCTTTCCATCTTATATGTATACTTCCGATTTCTAAATGCCACTTAGAGAATCATTGAACAGCTTCATGGGCCTTGGTTATTGTTCCTTTAAGTGATCTAAGCCAATCAATGGTTTGCGCCAGGTGCTCAATACTATCGTTGTTCTATTTCCTACGGGCTCAGTAGAGAACTTGTAATTCATGCATCCAAAATAAAGCATCATTCGTGTGCTTTAAACTGATCTATACTGTTGTAAGGAATCTGGATTTTGGTTAAAACTTTGTCTCTTTGTGCACAAGGGAAGGATCTGTCTGCTGTATTGAATTTGGCATGTGAACTATGGTTAAAAGTGGATCTGTTCTGTTGTATGGAATTGTACAATTCGACAGGTAAACTTTAGTTAAAACATTGTCTTTTTTTCGCAAGAGAAGGAAATCTGTTTTGTTGTATGGAATTCGGCATGTGAACTTTGGTTAAAGCTTTGCCATTTTTCGCAAACGGCAGAATCTGTACTGTTGAAAGGAATTCGGCATGCAAACTATGGTTAAAACAGGGTCTGCTATGTTGTTTGGAGTTCGATATGTATCGGTTATCAGTTTGTCCCCAGTGTGCATACAAGGTCAGGGCGAATCATCACGGAGAATCATCATATGTTGTAGGGGGAACCGATGTGTCGAAGTACAGTGTAGATCCTGTGAGCTCCGATGTTTTTCCCTGTTGAAGTGGACACACGTTAACAGCAAATATATCGTGGCTTTCACTATTTACCCTTCTCAGGTTTGGGTGTCTGTGAGAGTGTTTTCAGAGGATATATTACATTCGACTATTTTAAATACGGAAGAATTATCCTGACACCTGCAGTACAAAATATTTTATTGAACTTTTATTTACAGTATAATTGAATATTATATCATATACAATCACTAATCCAGACGTCTCATTCGGCTCTGTAACAAGCGTCTCTCTGATCGAACATTCCATGCAGGGAAGCTAACTTTGGTAGTATTTAACGGAAACAATAATACAAGTAACATATTTATAAAGGTCGATTTCACTTTTCTTGCTAACATACTAGTAACAGTTAAATTCATGTTGTCCTTCATCCCTGACCACGGTTTTTCAAGCAGATTTACATCAGATTTACTGTAGAGAAAGACAACTTGGCTTGCCCTCACCGGGCCCGAACTCGGGTCTCTGGTTAAGAGGGCCAGCTATATATATGTCGGCAAATATTCAGACATAATGGCCATAAGGATAATAAACATATAATACAATATTATAATATACACATTGTATAACGACATCAGGTTCCTCAACAATGTGAAGACCCTCACTGGCAATAAGGTCACTTCATATATAATAGACCTAGATTAGTTAACAGTTTAACCATGCATTTGGTCTCGTTCATCAAATTCATAACCGTCATTAAATATGACAATCCTCTCATTTAAATACAGCTTTATGCAATACCGTTTCTGTTCCTCACTCTGGTTAACATGATGAAGAATAAGAACTGATGACAATAAGCGCAAACAATTTAAAACATGCAATTTCGTGACCTTTTACATAAAGTTAATGACTACATATACATTGTATTTCATTTACTTTATGCAACGACCAAGACATGCTATACACGTAGACAGTCGCTATCTTGTATCACACAATATACCAAATGAACGTCATAACATTGGATTAAACATATTGATACACCTGTATTGCGGACCTTTTCATTCTCTATATATTTGGCACACCATAGACAGTATACGACCATGTGATGTTTGGAAATAATCAATTAAAAAAATAATCAGTCCCTTACTCAGCCAATCTGACACGGTTGGGATGCAACTCCAAAACACCGTGCGTTATAAGCTGTTCAAGCTAGCTGAATTAAAACCAACAAAAGCACCAGGACAATGGGAGGCCTGATCGGGGATGTCCGTGGAGAGCTTGATGACACGGCCCCAATGATCCCCGGGGTTAAACACTTTCCTGACGGCTCAAGAACAGAAACTTTTCCCGGTATACTGATTTCTTCTTCAGGGTCCTGGCGGAAGAGAAAATAAGAAAATGTTTATATATATGGACATTTGATTTAAATTTGATTTTAGTGTTTCGTCATGTTTATATCTGAAAAAAATCTGTAATCAAACCACAACAGTTGCTTAAAGATTCTAGATAATTTCTGGATATCCACTTCTTGTCTTGTGATAGAACTTTATCGTCATCAGGTGTATATTGACTAAAACGAGGAGAGGTAGAAGCTATACACCAGTATAAATTAGTTAAGTAAATGATGTCAAATGTTTTAATACCCAGTGTGGACCATAACCATAAATAAAATTACTAACATGCTGTTTCTCTTTCCTATTGTAATTTATTTAGAATCATGTATGCATGTATATATTATATGAATTTCCTGCTTCTAATTTTCTTTTTCCCATAGATTCCCTGGCCTCTACATCCATTTAGATATACATCCCCAAACCATAGAGATTTATTTTATTCGTCTTTATCTCCTTAATCAATCCCTTCATGGTGCCAGCATAGAAAATTCCTTTCAACTTCAGACAGTTAATTACAGAGGTAGTTATTTTGGAACAATAATCTTTTTATTATATCTGCAGCATGTTAGTAATCTTACCAATGGTTATAGTCCACACTGTGCATTAGACATTTGATCGTGTTGACTTAACTACCTTTTACTGGTAAATAGCTTTCACCGCTCCTCATTTTAGTCAATTAACACCTGAAGACGGTAGGCATATGTTTCAAAACGATTGAATCTATCACAAAACAAGAAATGATTATCCCGAAGTTTTATAAATTTGTACGTATATATAGACAAATGGTAGAAGAATGTCAAAAAATTATCTTCTTCATGTATGGTAAGCAAGACTGTTACTTTAAAGGGTCAAATTGGGATTCCGTTTTTGTAAAAATAAATTTTTAAATCGGATTAATAGAAAATATAAATAACGCCCAAGTATTGTATTGTGGAATGTACATCCGGCAATATAACTATGACATATCTATAAATGTTACAACGTAATATCTAGGTTCTAGCTTAACTCGGTTGTTGCGTGCCGGAAGGAAGCCAAACCTTGTCAAGTCACATGACCAAAGTGTTAAGTATTACATTTCCAGAACAATAAAGATATAAATATATATCGTTGATGAAATTTCTTTATAATAATAATTATCTTTAGTAAATCCAGACAAGAAAACGGTAAGATAGTTGGTGTTAGAAGGAGGTAGATCCTGGCATATACTGTAATTATCTTCTGTCGTTGGTATAGAAGTGCTCTGGAAGTTTTGACATAGCTATTGTGCCTTCTAGAAAGTATCTTTTTTAATAATTGTGGTTAAGCTTTCTTTAAATAAGAACAGATTCTAGCCCAGAAACTTTTGCAGGCACCGAAATTGCACGCAATAAATGCAAGCCACTTGCCCCAAACGGTCTTGGGAAATTATCTAAACTATGATATCACCATTGAAATCTAGTCCTTTTCTTTATAAAAAAACCCTCTGAAATCCGATTGAAACTGAGTTGCCCTTCCCTACAAGCCATAGGCCTTTAACTGTTTCTTGCTTTTTGGTATTTGTAGATATGGTTTTACTGGACTGATCAATTAACAATGTACACTCTTCTTGTTGCTCACATACCATATACACCTGGAGCCCTTTCCTACAGTTCGTCTGATAACCCACTACGTCATAAGCGGTGATGTATCTCTGGAAATCTCTCCGCAAAGTCTCATTGTTCCAGTCTAGCTTCTCGTATAGTAAGGTCCAATGATGTGCGGCACTGAAAAACAGTTAGCCAGCGACTTATAAATCAGTGAAATGCCACACCAGATAAAAAATAATTTAATCTCAAGTTTTTTCATTCATTGTTTCGTTGTTGCAATAAACACATGTACAAAAGCCGTCGAACACATTGGACTGGAGAATTTTTTGCCCGAATGCCGCTGAGTTAGACACCATTTATCTTTAAACGTTGTTTCTTTGATTGTTTTAAATCGTGTCCATATTAAAAGTCACATTTTTCAATCGTATAACTATACTTCTCTAGAACATAAGATGATTAATAGATTTTAATTAGTCTACATCCCTGTACCATTATGATTGCTTTTTAGAAATATAATAAGAGAACAGACAAGTCAGATATTAAGGGAAATCAACTGTCTTTAAGCACAAATACAAGCTGTATGTAGGCGGCCAGTTGAGTATTTGGACTGCTGGCCCCTGCCAGGGTTGATTTAACGAACATTAAGCCGGTTTGGTGTCATGCATGGAAAGGTTTGAACTGACGGTGATTGCATGGAGATTTTACGATCTTTTCCTTGTTCCACCATCAGCCGCCAATTGAATTGAGCGCCCTTGATTAGACGTTAGTAGACTTACCAATGAAACAATAGAAAATAACCCTAAAATACTCAAATGTGATAAACTCTATTGGTCTTTCTAAACCCTTTGACTGTCAATACTCTTAATCCCGTGGCAAATGCTGTCCGGGCAACATGATATGTATTTTAATGTATCGAACGAAGAATTGCTTGCCTACATAGGAACTCTGGCTAGCATAGAAACAGACACCAGAAATATTTTGGGCATGATAGCAGTCCTTTATCATCAATTTGTTAATTAATTGTGGTAAATGTTTTTAGATCCGATTTCATTCCCTCATTGGAACAAATTAGGATATAAATTGCTATATTAAATATCATTCTTTCTCTTTGAAAAGCTCTTACTATTTACTCATGTCGATGAAATGCTCGAGGTAACGATCCGATGGGGCTGTGGTACATTCGGTGAAGTCCAAGCGGGGGTAATACACGGGGAATGCAAGGCACATCTCGGACTCTGTACTCAAGCCACCCTGAAATAAGCGTTCAGAGCAGCATGGTAACCATTTTAAATGATGCATGAAGTAACATATATGTAATATATATAGAATAGAATATGTGGCAAACGGTTTATCAAATAAACAATTAAAAAAATATTTGCAAATAAAAATCCATGGAAATATATAAAAGATATAAAAGCTTTTTTTTATCCTCAAATTCGTACACACACAATTTATCTTTATAATAAATGGACAAAAGCAACTCTCATGTTTACTACCCTTAAAGACACACATTACTGGTGTTTATTATGATAGGCCGTCTTCCCGATTGTTTGTTTGCTTGTTTGCTAAATTTCACACTGGGCCTGGCTTAAATATGGCGGCGGGAAATGTAGACATCTCCTTCCAAACGCTCTGTTTCATACCTTGGCACGCTTAGTGCCTACCGCGGCCTTTGAACAGATATTTTAGTGAAAGAGGGAAAACGCACCAAATTGAGTTATCAAATGCCACTCTGAAGTCCTGTGACGCATATTATCCCAGACATCTTTCGGAAGTCATTGACTGGACTTAATCTTAGAAGTCCTCCGGAAGTCACATAATGCACATAATCTTCGGAAGTCCTTGGATGCTCATTATCTCAGACGTCCTATAAAGTCCTTGGATGCACGTCATCTCAGATGTTTCTCAGAAAGACTTAGATGCACCTCATCTCAGACGACATTCGGAAGTCCTTGGATGGACATAATCTTAGACGTCCCCTGAAGTCCTTGGATGTACATAATCTTAGACGTCCTCGTAAGTCCTTGGTTGTACATAATCTCAAACGTCCCCCGGAAGTCCTTGGGTGTACATAATCGCAGACGTCCTTAGGAAGTCCTTGGGTGTACATAATCTGAGACGTGCTTCGGCCGTCCTTGGAGTCGCATTATCTTAGATGTCCTTCGGAAGTCGTTGGATGCTTAATATCTCAGACGTCCCCCGGAAATCCTTGGATGAACATACTCTTAGACGTTATCCAGAAATCATTGGATGCACATAACCCAAGACGTCCTTCGCAAATCTTTGGATGCACATAATCTCAGACGCATTCGGAAGTTTTTGGATGCACATAATCTCAGATGTCCTCCGGAAGTCCTTGGATGAACATAATCTCAGACGTCCTTTGGAAGTCCTTGGATGAACATAATCTCAGACGTCCTCAAGAAGTCCTTGGATGAACATAATCTCAGACGTCCTTTGGAAGTCTTTGGTTGCACATAATCTCAGGCGTCATCCGGAAGTCCTTGGATACAAATTATCTTAGATGTCCTCTGGAAGTCCGTGGGTGTACATTATCTCAGACGTCCTTTGGTATCCTCGGTTGCACATAATCTCAGACGACTTGCATTCGTCGTCATTATTACATGATAAGCAACCCGCGTTGTTTTCGGATCAGATCATAATGAGCTCATTAACTAAGATCATAATGAACTCGTTAACTAAGATCATAATGTATTCGGTAACTAAGATCATAATGTACTCGTTAACTAAGGTCATAATGTACTCGTTAACTAAGATCATAATGTACTCGTTAACTAAGGTCATGATGTACTCGTTAACTAAGATCATAATATACTTGTTAAATAAGATCATAATGAACTCGTTAACTAAGATCATAATGTACTCGTTTACTAATGTCATAATGTACTCGTTAATTAAGGTCATTATGTAGTCGTTAACTGAGATCATAGTGTACTCGTTAACTAAGTTCATAATGTACTCGTTTACTAATGTCATAATGTACTCGTTAACTAAGGTGATTATGTACTCGTTAACTAAGATCATAAGATCATAATGTACTCGTTAACTAAGATCATAGTGTACTCGTTAACTAAGATCATAATGTACTCGTTTACTAATGTCATAATGTACTCGTTAACTAAGGTCATAATGTACTCGTTAACTAAGGTCATAATGTACTTGTTAAATAAATTTGCGCATTCTAAAACCATATTGATGTGAAATTTGCTAAGGTTTGTTTAAGTTTGTGGATAGTGTACATGCTACTCATCTCGAGCACAAGCAATTTTCTCATGTTTATGCGTGACTAATTAGACAGCAATTCGGCTTACACACTTCATGGCAATCAACACACAAACATAAATGGATACAATTATGATTGAATTTGACATACCAAAGTAACTTCTGTTTTCTTCGTTGAGTCGTAGTCACACTCAACTATCATACTATCTCCCTGAAAATAAAAATTTTGTACCATAATCATTGAATAGTTTTCCGTTGTTTGGAAGCCGTTAAAACATACTAGTATAAAACATATTTTAATTGAGTAATTTAACCAATTCATTTAACTGCCAAGGAAACATTATTTGTTAGAAAAACGTAGACTTACCGGAAGAATGAGGACTTCTTCTTTAAAATAGAGTTGCTGCTGTAGGTTAAAATCGTAATGTTTGTCCTGTGCAATCATGGGCAGCTCTTTCCCGTCACGAAAATGACGTAATCTCATGGCACGTCCCATCAGGTGGGAATGAAATGTCACCCCAATCAGCCTGATGCCGTCTTTGTGGTTTACCATCGCCTTAGAAAATAAAATAACGTATAAGTTAAATTTTACATTGCCCAATGCCCATTTACAAACAATTCAGACAAAGGCACCTCAAACGTTATGCCTAGAACTAGATGTTCCTATTCATGTTTAATTCCAAATGCTCAATTTTGATTGGTAGATAAGACTTCACAGTCACTATTTAATTAAATAAATTATCATTATCTTTCCAACCTTCATTGTCAAATATAATCCATTCTACTTCCTTCGTCGCGACATTGACTCAAAGGTACATCCGGGCCATCTTGTTTTGCTGGCCGGTGGCATTATGGCGTAAGACCACCATTATTGACTTGTGTTTTGCCAGCCTCGAATATAGTTCTTAATACAATTAATGTGTTGTCTTGTTTTATTTGTTGTGGTCCGGGACATTTGTTTTTGGTGGAGTATTTGGTATTCATGTGAAGTAATTGAATGGAGGTTTCTGGTCAGTGTAATATTATAGCCTAAATAGGTCACATTTGGTGTTTTTATCACCATTTGATGGAGGGGGGATTCGGCTGTTGTTTACATTCTGAAGGTAGCTTGACAACACCTATAACACCGCAGGCTCTGTAACTAAAAATGTTGACGGTCATGGTCTGTCAAGATTTTAACTCAAAACTCCAAAAGGTCCGATTAAAGTATGTGCCAGGGGTTTTCGCTCAACGAAAGTTTGGGAGGGAGCTGTGCGGCCAAACGTTGATATTACGGCTTATGGCAAATTAATGGTGGTCTTGTGCCTTATGGACCAACATATTGGCGGAAATTAATGCGCGATGGCCTGGCATATCGTCCGAGACTTGTCTTAGTCTTGCCCACTATATAGACTCGCCAAAGAATACGATTGGCCTGGCGTAGGCCCGACAGCTATCTCTGAGTTTGTTCAGGGTACACTTTTGCAAGACAAAACCGAAAGCGTTTTTGTGTTGGCCAAAAACAAGGAACTGGGAGTTCAAAACTCCGGTCAGCCGAGGAGGGAATCAGAATAATTGTGATTCATTTAGTACGTACCCTACGTGTACATTCAGGTACACAGTGTCCCGCTGTGGTAAACCGGGAGACATACGGGGGGATAACCTGTCGTCTGGTAACCAAAGAACCAAGCTGCATTACTCCCGCGTCATACCGCCTGATCTCAGGTGTCAATGTTATTCTTAGTCCAGAAGAATCAATAATATCTGTGAAATAAATGAATAACTTAATTCATTATAATTCATTATATTTCCAAAATTAATTTCACTGGCACAACTGTTTCGATCGATTTTACTACCGACAATGGCAGTGGCGTACTTAGGGGGAGAGCCATGATCAATTAAATGTTAATTTATCAATGCATTTTAACATCACAACAGTCTGGTATATACTAAATTAGAAACTAAGTTCAAAACTTGTTCTCATTTCAGGGGAATCGGAAGCAAATTAAAACAAAAAGGTAGGCGAGGGGTTAAATGGTGGCCAGGCCTAGGCATCTCTGCGAATTAGTAAGCCGAGGCTGACGAAAATTGGCATCTTTTGAGGCCGCCCGGCCTGTGTGGCCCTCGTTCCATCGCATTCAGGGCTACAATATATTAGCTGTAATGGTTGAATGTGAATCAAAGGTCAAGATATCGATTGTTTATCAGCAAATGAGTGTTTATGTCAAACTTTCGCACATTCGTACAAAATAAGATAATTAAATGAATGAGACTTTATGTCATTTTTATATCTCTGAATGCTTCTACTAGCATCCTCACATTCAGAGCTTCCGAGGCCCCTCCAACGTATTTTGGTCAACAATGTGTAAAACTGATATCGATTTGATTATAATTTAATTTGGAATGGAAATTATCAGCCGAGGTTTTCTAACACTGACAGGTAAAATGTGTCCCAGATCCTACACAATAAGACCTTTTACTTCTGGGTCTATGATGAATTTCTTTCAGGAATCTCACCCCCAAACATCCCGAGATAAAAATAATACTTATAAAGCAAATTACTAATAAGACAGATTTCTAGAACAGTCAGTTTTTAGCAAAGTTCATCGACCTTTGGGAAAAATAAAACAGCAGTAAACTATGGATATAAACAATTGGGATTTATCAAATAATGGAGAAAGTCTAAGCTTCAAGACTAAACAATATTAATGCAATGAATCTGCAAAAAATCTTTATGAAGACAAGTCACATATCTTTTTATAAATGCAAATAGAGGCCAACAATCTACCTCGACAACGATTCAATCGGGATATATAGGGACAATCATAGCTTATTTAATATTTTAACAAACCTAACCTATCTTAATATGATACAATGACTATTTATAAGTCCATTTAGAACATGTAGTATATATAATTTCGTTCTGGCTTAAACGACAAACGTAAAAAGTTGACATTTTGAAGTACACAAAATTAGCTGAATAATAATTGAAATAGATATCATAATAAAAATAATAATTTGATTTAAAAAGGCAGTCTGTGGCGAGCACATTTGTTTTATTGGCAGCGTGACAGGGACTCACAGGAGAAACACTTCTGGAACTAACCATTGCAACCCTAATTGGGCCTTTAAATGTGTACCTGTTATTAAGGTTGGGTTATCATAGTGCGTCTCCATCACCAACAGTGTGGGATCGTCGTCGGTCCCCAGGGGAATCCCCACATGATTCGGAAGGACAACTCCCTGAGAAATGAGACATAAAGCTGCATCAAACACGCTTCAAGTCATATCCTGTGCTATACTCCATGCTATTGTCACATTTAGATTTTGCTAAATCCTATCCTGTATGGTTTTCAATGTCGGCAATGACACAGTGTTCCTGGATATCGCCCATCATCCCCGATATGGGAGCGGATATTTGATTGGTCATCTGGAAAACCAATCGTCGCCTCTTGCAATACGATTAAGCCCGATGTAAATGTGACAACGCAATGTAAGAGTGTTCATTTTTATTTGTTCTCTCCATCTAGATTGTTCGATGTGCACCAAGGCAGGTATACGCTTGGATTAACACCGTATAATAAAAAAACACAATTCAGTCTTTGAACAAATATTCTTTACTAATATACCAATACACCTCCTACACAAAACACAAGTTTAAATAATTCCAAGGCTGAGAAGAAACTAGTTTTATGTCTGATCTTTTTGCAAGGAAGAAAAATTTTTGGGGCGATTTTTCCTTGACATACAAAATTTGGGAAAGCAGAAGTAATTGTCCGATGTGCCTTTGTTTGTTGCCAGTGGTGTCGAGGGATGTTTGCGTCGCCCGTTTGGCTGGCATGTGAGTGAAATAACCGTGAGTACAGTGTCAACCCCAATAAAAAATGAATTAATAAATAAATAAATTAACAAATGAACAATATTACAATGTGTTTGTTCAAATTTCTAGTTTATGGTTTTTCCTAATCCTTTGCGTTTAGGGTAAAAATTATAAAACATTTGTTGGTGTTATTTACTCACTAACTTTGTCCAGAATTGTATAAGAACTCACGCTCGTCTACCGATGAGTTTGAGCTCTAGTCGAATTTGGATTGTGTTTTAATGCCGCCCAAACAGAGAACGTTCTTTTGTTTTTACAAAGACTTACATTGCCACCGATTCCCCAGGCGAAAAGAACCACATTACAATCCCACCAATCAAAGGGCATGTTTCTGCTGTAGCACTCGTGGCCTGCGTTGAAGGAGGCGTTGTCCACTTTGTGGAAACACCCATACACCAGGATGTGGTGTACCAGGGACAGGTGGATCTCGTTGATGATTGGTTCCATCTATAACTCAAAGGTAACATGCAGATTTGTTCATAAAAAAAAATAAAAATCTCAATGAAATGATGTAGTGCATGTTGTTCAGTGTTTTGTGCCTTAAAGCTAATACGTTGCTGATAATCCCACCTATTGCACCGGAAATAATGAAAATTTTGTGTGTGTATTTTAAAACGCCTTAGGGCGTACAAACATCCATTTATAGTTTATTAAAATATACTGCTGGCGTGATATGTATAAACATGATGGTTATATCCTATTAGTTTATTCTGATCAAGTCACAAGTGTTTTAAATGAGTGTACCAGCTAAATACACAACGGTATTATGCAATCGATGGAGTGTTAGTGACAGCTCCTCCAAATTCAGAAGCAGTGCAAATTTGGAGAAAAAAACTCTGACGTGTATGTATCAGAGTTGAGATCCAGGACAATCCTGTTGTCTTTATGTGTCATTCACAAAACACAAACGCAGAAAAAAAGCTATATAAATCCCTGCAATTGATTGAAAGCAATACCTGTATGACTTGGTGTTTTCGATCTAACTCTGGTACCTCAAACGACTGACACCAGTAAAAAGTGTCACTGGTTGGTATAGCAACCTGCAATAAACATGTACGACAACATCAATGAAACAGACAAACATTCCATGTTTCCATGTGAACTGAATTGGTCACTATATGCTGAAAACACCAATTGCTAGACAACACTAGCGAAGACATATTTAAGCCGTTTCTTTAACCTGACAGGAGACGGCATATTTTCTGCATTGCCTCAAAAGAGAATTTCTGTGAATTGATATTTTACCATTTGAACGAATAAAGCAGTTTCAAGGTCATTTTTTACTTGTTTGTTGACGTTTTAAGTTTGGCAAGCTAGTGTCAATCGATTAAAGTTTATCTTGAACCGAACTTCTATACACATACATGCATTACCTTTGTCGGTTTGATGAGGGTATAACGTGGCACTTAAAGGTGATGCCATTGACTGTTGTGTCGGCTCAATATGAGAAGAACCCAGGTTGACTCGATTGCGGCAGAAACAAGGACAAGACAATTACACGACACAACCGTAGTACATACAGCAACACAAGCTGTGTCAATCTACAGAACATGCAAGCCATCAAGCTATATCAGCTGCATGGTACCACTTAGATCAGAGAGCGCCAGGACAAAGAAAAATTCTATGTGGATTTTTTTTTATAATATGGGTGTGATAGACTTCTAATATCTGGCTTTCAATTTCCAGTACTCTGTCTCTTACTACAGACTTACATCCTGATTCCTCAGCTCTATGTTGATTGTTCCGGGGGGCATCTCTATGATTGGTGGTGTCGGGTTCAACAGATATATGCTCTTGGTGCCGCGGAAGTGACCATGATACTCCATGGTTCCTAGTCCATCTGGGTCATCCGCATTAAAGGACCATATCAAGCGGATTGTTTCTTGCTGAAATTAAAGTTGAAATCGTATGTCCATTAATAAGCGAGGAGTCTGGGTGTGTGTGGGGTGGAGGGGCGGGGAGTGGAGGGGGGGGGGGGGGGGGAGAGAAGAATCGTTATGTTATAATTAACAAAAAGTGTATATTTAACTTTAAAAAGTTTTCCTTTAGACATAGGTTGATCGATTAAAGCATAAACATTTGTGGCTAGCATATTGGATGAGTTATTACCCCAATGGTCATATCATGTTGGTCACAGGTTTCCAGAAATCTAGCGAACCGTAAGGTAGTGTGAGTAACGTTCTGAGCTCCATATAACACCTCGATATCCTGAGCGTCGTCAAGCACTGGTTCCATATTACCTACCGCATGGTAATCCTGTAAACATAACCCACATGAGATATTGCTTTTAATTAGTTTCATTAATTCTTCAATTTTAGAATAAATAAAGACAGAAATTTCTGTCTTTATTAATTCTTAAATTGACGAATTTCCACATTGAAAATCTTTACATATTTATACAGGTAGAAAATGTTAAAACTTAAAAGTCTGATACATGGTTGTCATTTGCAAAACAAATTTGAATATTTTGAGAAATAGTTTGAATTTTTGGAAGAGATAGTAATAATAATGTTTTTTTTTTGTTTTTCGTTATTCAATGCTCGTTTTGGTCTTTCTGTAAAATTACTAAAATATATTGAATCAAATATGCAAATAACAAAAGAATTGATATATTTCTTTAGTGCAGTTTTTGGAAATGTGAGCATTTCATATTTCTTTTTCTTTGCCATGTGTTCATTGCAGTATATACAGACACGGTCTCAAATGAAACCAGAAGTGGTTTTTATATGGAACACATGTATGTCATTTTAAATTTGCTTTCTTAAATTCCATGCTGTACGAGTTCTTATTTTAGCGCAAATCGTCATTATCTGGAAGCAAAATTGTTTTACAGGAGCTGGTTGCTCAATGCAAATGGAATGGCCTATTCTACCAGAAAATTAAGACTAGTGCTTTCGGCTTCCATTTTTATGGCAGATGGAGATAGGAAGCTAAACAACCTTTACTGTAATTTCGATTTTTTAGAAATGAAATGATATATTTGTTACCTGGCAGCAATCCAGACGTCGGACAATTTTGATATCTTCATTGCCACTCTTAATCAGTATGATCCTAACATTAAACTTCAGCCCTATATCAGCTGTTGCGGTGTATTAGGGTTACAACTTATAAAAGAGGTTTGTCGATTTAAGGCATTTTTTTACGTCCACAGGTACCTTCTCCTTTCGCCATTACAAATCCTTTCATCCCTCACAAACCTTCATGGGAATTATTAAATCCCAGATAATTAGGGTTTACAAGAATTGTAACACTCTCGCTACCTGCAACCTGATATGTTCGGCCACAGCCCCATTAAAATATACTAGGCGGTTTCTTCGCCGGATTATGTCCGACACCCGGGGCAAACTCAACAGTTACAATTTATACCAAGGCCTAGAATCAGTTTCTATAGGAAAACACCACTATCGTCCAACAGGCCTTCAAAACGTATCAACAAACTTAAGATATTTATTATTTGGTAGACATTTTCAATTGTGTTTCGAAGTATTGACTATTAAAGCGTTTATGAAAAACATCGCTTCTTTTGTATTCCAAAATGACCGGCCTGACCTCCGGTCTGCTAGTCTCTTTATGCAGGAATATGCAATTCTCGCACCTTAAATGTCTTCTCCTTTCAAAGAAAGACCCAATATAGCACACAGGAGAAACAAAAAATGTACAGGATCTTCTGATTATGGCTAAATTTCCATCTGGATCGGATAATCTGTAGCTCGCAGTTTCATTAGCGGACAAATTCATTGGTTAATTTCAATTTCTCTGAAATACCAGTTTACAGGTTGATCTATTGTTAAACCATGTCGATATCATGTTTGCTATATATCTATCATTTATTCGGTATAACATGAACATGTTTATTACGAGCTCTCGAAATGTCTGTAGGTTACCCATACCAACTCGAGATTAAGAACTATTTTGAAACGTATCTGGGAGTTTGTCTAGAACATGAGATGGTTCATTGTTTTTATTAATCGACAACTCTTTGCCAGTGTGATTAAAGTATGTAGTATAATATCGTAGTTTATTACAGAAATATTTTTTCTTTTTTTGGGGCTAAGGGCCACCTTCCTCGAAAATCTTATAATTCCTCACACTTTAGAGGCTTGAAAAGAGTGGTAATTTCAGTGACTCGGAGGGATGAAGTTTTAGTTGACTTGACGCAGTTGTCGCCCCGCCAAGGTAAAGAATATCTTAATGAATCTACGAATTATGAAATTTCCCTATGTACCTGTACGTGGACAGACTTTCCTGAGTCCACCCATCCAATGATAATATCAGCTCCTTTCATCCCACCATTGCGAGAGAATCCTAGACCGACATATCCCTGTGTTCTCACTTGAACTTCAAATGTAATGATCTCCTCATCAAAGCCCCAAAATAACATATACATACCATAAGGATCAAGCATTGTAGAGTGGGTGAGATGTGAAGCGGTCGCCCGTGTCACACCGAGACACCCGAGTAGTACCGAGGCCATTCCGATCGCCACACAGGCGACTTTACATGACCTACCCATGACACTCGATGTTCGATATCTACGAAAAAAGTTAAAACATTTTGTAACCGATCATGCAACAATAGTCATTTCTTTCCTGAAACAAGTAATGACTTTCCTATTTCAATAGTCAAAATGTCCTACACATATACCACGTTCCAGACAAATGGATGGCTGTGACGTATACAATATGCTCATTGGACGTTTTCTTTGAAGGATTTTGGAACGGTTTATAGCTGAACAACATGGGCCTTATAAGATCGAATTACGATTTATCTTATACACAGCATTATGACTTAGTTATTGCATTTTAAAGAATACGTTTTATTGTTTTCCATGGATTACAGAAGAGAATAATCTGCCGTTGACGCTATATGGTCTGAAAAACGATGTGTTACTTATTATATGAAACCAATTGAATGTTGTCCGGGTTATGTAAATTTGGTGAAACGCTTATACTAAGTCCGTAATGGTTAAGCTTCAAGTTTAACAAGGCGGTTATACGATACAACCTGGTGCTCTCAGAACTAGGGGACAACAAGAAACATAGGTTTGGTTGCCTACTGCGTTTTGAAACTGCCTGATATTGTCTTTTAGGGCTGTCATTGACCTCTAGGATGATTTTCTTCACATTTAGATCTTGTACCGCGCCGTGTTAACGAAACAAACTAAAGCACAGCGTTAACCCCCAAATCGAACAAACAATCAAATTGTAAAACGTAAAAAATATGCGCGAAAGCGTCTTGAACTCTCACACGAAACTATCAAAACAAATGACATGTTTTCTTACCAAACAGCTTCTATTGAAATTCGATTTTTATTCGGAAAATTATATTTGAAAAAGGTAGGAGGCTGTTTGATTACCACATGTTGTTACCTTTACTGGGGAATTGTTACAGTTTAAAAGATTTAAAACTCATAACAAACATGCTTAGACAATATTTTGTCAAAATATCACTTTCAGTTTATTACTTTATTTGGGACCCTCTATTATGACCCATATTCGATGGGGAATAACATGTAGAGCCATTTGAACTAATGACGATGATTGTGAGAATCTGGCATTCAACCTTTCAGTTGGTGTGGCTTCAGTTTTTATATTGAATTAAAAATTAAATAATTAATCTATAACACTGCGTTTAATGTCTAGACACTGTACTTCCTTACTTTGTATAATACAAATTAAACTCTAATAAATGCTAACCCGACGAAAAGGGAATAATATTCGTAATTTTAACAGATGCATGTCATTATTAATGCGGTTAAATTTTGAATTAAATTATATTAAAATTTGTTGGAAGAGTCTTTCGCAAATGGTTATATATTCGTAATTTTTACAGATGCATGTCATTATTAATGCGGTTAAATTTTTAATAAAATTATAATAAAGTTTGTGGGAAGAGCCTTTCGCAAATGGTTTTATGCAAATACCCATGATGTGGAGCCAACAGGTTGCATATTAAAGTTTCTTGTGTATGGACAATTATGTTGGTTCCTTAAACGTGTTTCGATAAACAGAGAGTAAAAATAAAGAATGGCACAAGAGCCATTCACAAGTAACATCAATTTCCTGTTATCGTCTAATTTCCACAAGATGAAAAGTTAGCGAAGCTGTAATAAAATTAGTATATTTTTACTTACATGATGTCTAATGAGCTGGTCAACGGGATACTTCTGCTAGTTCTGTGACGTTGTGTTGACATTTCACTCGCATGGAGTGTCGCTTATATATTTCACCTCAGAAACAGCCTGTATTTATTACCTTAACAATAACAACCTAGTCATGAAATTCTAAACGTTTATAAACAAAGGTGTATTGCGCATCTAAAGTATGAATGAAATGTTCAGCGCACATTTACCGCCACTATAAACATAGTTGTTTTATTATTGAAGGAATGCCTGGTTATTCTTATAGACAATATTTCATATTATCCGCTGATTGATATAGCTAAAAAAAATTGCATTTGAAATACTTGTGGCTTTTCAAAGTAGCAAAAAGGAACGATAATAATGGAGCGAGTGACTGATATTAATAATAATGTTTGTTCTTTGACTTGCCCTCTGACATAAAAAAATGCAGTACTACACAAATTCATCAGTGTGGCATTTTAATAGTGTGCATTAAGGGGAGGACAAAATTATATTATATTACCCATATATGTAGAGAGAGAGACTGGCTTTATACATTCATATTATTTTAGTTACAGAATTATGTAATATGCAAGGAAGGTTGAATCCTTAAACGTTTGATCCTGGGACTAGTCAGTATTACTCATCCCAGGATTGATCCAATAAGAGAGGAAGAAAAAAACACTATGGAGTCCGGCACAGCACGACGTTATTCTAAATGTGATGACGAATGACGTATCTTTCGTGTCGCCTGATAAAATGACGCGCGTTTGCACTCAACGTCACAATTCAAACGAAGCCGATTGACGCAGAACAATTCGAAGCGTACGAACAACAAGAATACACGAATGTGTTTTCTAACGGCAGTGAAATATCACTTGTATACAACTGAAGGAAATAGTGGCATTCCACATGCACTTAAACAATAATTGTAGGTAATTGGATTGTATGGTTCTGTATGGAACAGTATTGGCGCTGTCGGAAGCCGCGAGCTCGCGAGCAGTCCATACAATCCAATAACCTATTTATTATACACTATCTTGTCCAAGTAAATAAAATTAAAACAGAATATCCGACCACGGGAGATTTATAACAGACCTTTCTTTAATCCATTTCAGTCGCTCACTATCATTTAATTACGTTGCGTGACGCTTTTGGAAATAGATGACGTCTGTGTACGATGTGTTCTTTGTGACACACAGTGAAATATGTCTACCATCACAAACATGACTTCGTGGACAGTTATAGTTTGTAACATAATATTCCACAGATGGACAGTAGGGTGTATAATAAGTGCATTTACCGCCAAAACTCTTGTTTTGCACCACGTTGAGAACTCATGGACGTATGCCACTTCTGTTCCCCTGAATTACCACCTTGAGCAATCTTCTGAACAGGAGGTACCAATATATATGTTGTTTGGTTCCCGTGCTCTTACATAGGGGCTTACTTCTCTGCGATAAGCGCTTTCACAGAAACGAATTTTAACCGTATACTATTTTTGATCTATTATTTAAAGTGATGCTCCTGGCTGCAATAACCTCTATATCCCTTGTTACCATTATATATTTTGAATAAACGAAGAGAGAACAATTTGCTTGCCACGCTACCATTATATATATATATTTATATACTTAAATATGATATCGA